>JACXGJ010009154.1:6479-25068 GCA_016801105.1 Esox niger
CACACACACACACACACACACACACACACACACACACACACACACACACACACACACACACACACACACACACACACACACACACACACACACACACACACACACACACACACACACACACACACACACACACACACACACACACACACACACACACACACACACACACACACACACACACACACACACACACACACCTTTGAGTCCCCAGGTGTAAGGTGTGCATCGTTATCACTAGGCTCTTGTGGGGTCACATCCATACAGTTACACACTAGATCTATCTAACTCTGTCACGATCCACGGTCCACGGTACCTGTAGGTCTTATTTATTCCCCAACAAGGCTCCACATTTGACCAGATCGACAGTGAGAAAGAAGCAAACCCAGCAGGCCACACGGGTTCGCCTCCAAAACAGGCGGTTTCGATACTCCTATATAACCCCTCAGCAACACTGACGTTCAGGACCGGGGGTGGTGAAGTACGAGGGGGGCGGATGTGTATGGTTACTGGGGGAGTTTGCGGGGGTGAAGGGGGAGACTCAGGGGGAGGCTGATCTCCTTTGTGTCTGGGTATGTGACCGCTGCGTTATGTGTTAGGAATCCAACTGACGGGTTTCCAATTCACTTCTGTCTCAGGAATGGAGATGCACATTTCGTAGCTTTGAGACAACTTCCCTTATGTCCGTCTCATTTTGGCATTGGCATTTTTTCTCATCGATATGCAGGTCTTGTTGTGTAGTCAGGTGGAGAAGCTATGGGCGGGATTATGGGAACCTTCTGGTTGCCCTGGGCTTGAGGGAAAGTAGATGTAACGTGAATGAAAGAGCGTAAAATGAGACAGCCGAAGTCAGGAGAAAAAGGCCTATTCCCTATCTATGGCACTAAGTTTCATCAGCGCCCCAGGGCACAGTGTAGGGAATAGGATGCCATTTTGGACACATCCTCAGGCTATTAGAGTCCATGTGTCACTGTGGTTATAGCCGTGTTCCCATCACAAACAGGTGGTGATTTCATCCCATCACAGATGCCTCTAGGGCTGATGGGTAGTTTCCGCTTCGCAACATGAGGCCCATTGGATCCTGTGACAATGTGATTGACAGGTGAATGACACCAATGAGAGCTGACCCTCTCCCCTCAGGCACAACGCTGATCCAAAGAGAGCGAAACAGGGCCTGAGGGGAGAAAAGAGTGTCTTTGAACCTGAAAAGAATATTTTCCCTCTCTCTTCTTCTCCCAACTCTCTCAAAGTGCCAGTCGCCCACATGCCCTTTGCCTGCTTTTCTCCCTTTTCTCTCTATTCTCTGTTCCTTTCTGTGGGCCGGTGTTTTGTTCTGCCTCAGGTTTTTTTAGGCTGATGGGATAGAGCTTGTTGAGCCAGGGCAGTCGTCAGGAAGTCAAGGCAGGGCAGAACGTGAGGCCTGTTAAATAAAGTCCTTTCAGAGGAGGAGGCAGGAATCTGTCAGTATACTCACAGGGTCTGTTTTGTTTGGAACTGTCAGAGAGAAGGGGGGGGGGCTGTCGAGAGAGTGGAAATTTGGAGGGTGAGAGGGAGACAGTGGGAGCTGAAAAACGTGGCAATGCCTGGGTGTGGGGGCAAGTCAACTGGGAGGTCTGGAATTAATGCCAGATCATTTTTCATCTGCTTGCCTGGATTGAGGTCTGGTGGATCACTGGCAGAGAGGTTTGATGTTTCAGCACTGCACTCAAATTGAAAGTAAAGAAAATAAGTTGCCCTGCAACTCATGTGCCGAAGAAACCTCCACTCCACACCAAAGAAGCTAAATTGAAAAAGAGAACAAACGAAGACCAGGTTTCCTGTGTTGACAAAAAAAAGCACGAATACACACAAGGCTACACCAGAGATCTCTGTGTACAATTTCCAACAGGATACCTTGGGCTACATCTTGACCTCATTGACAAAATACGACTTTGAGTTTCCGCCTTTGAAACAGAAGTCGGTTCTGGATCGATACTGCTCAGGCATGTACATGTGAATGCGACCCAACTAGTTATGTCACCCGCATTGAGTTTCATGATGGATGGCCTCTCTGTCGCTTTCCAATATGCCGAGGAGATCCACTGCAGTCGTCCAGGAGGTTGTTTGCTTTGCGGTGGTCTGCTATTGTGGCTGCATCCCCTCCATCTTGGCTTCTCTCACTTTCAAGTGTTTCCTTCCATAACCTTTCACAGCCTTGCCAATCAGCTACCAACGAGCCAATGGAGTGACCACAGCCCTGACCCGGGTCTGTCTTAATAAGGATGGAGACAGACAGGCTGACAGCGAGAAACGGAGAGAGAAAGAGAGAGAGAGAGAGAGAGAGAGAGGGAGAGAGAAAAGAGAGGGAAAGACTAGAACGTGAAAAAGGTTATGTTCGATGGGAGGAATTGTATATTTCCAAAATAGGTCAAAATGTTAGTCTGACTGCAGTAGTTGCTGCAGGAAAGATAGAAGTCAGTATTTTCTGCACTATTAAGAGAATAGGGTTCCATTGAAGATGAACACATGGACATTGTCTACACACAAAAGCTTCCTTTTCTCGGGAGAAGTCCTCAAGTAGATGTTAGTTTATTAGTCAAGCATACAAACAGTTACTGTTGAGCACTAGTCACATTTCTGGCTGAGTTTGAATAACACAAGGCTTTGTTCAAAATCCACTCTAAGCCAAAACAATTGTCTTCTTGCTTCTTAAATAATGATTCAAGAATTGTTTTATTGCATAAAATGCCAGAGGGAATTCACTTCAAAATACTATTGGACTCCAGGGAAGACTTACATTGCCATTTCACCAACGCAACGGCGTGTCTCATACATTTGTGGAGCCTTAAATCCAGTAGAATAAAAAGTGAGTGCTGCTAATGAGCTGGTCATTGTAGAGACAGTAGGAAGGGATGTGACATGTGGTAATTGTGTGTCTGAGAGGACCTCAGGCTCAGGCCGACCCTCTGTTCCGTCTCTCTGTCATCATGCAGCTGTTGTCTGTCGGACCCCATTAGCATCCAGACCAGAACCCACCGAACAGTGTCTGTTGACCTTTCACTCTTGACCTTTCACTGTTGACCAGAGTCAACATGCACTCTAGTTTTCTCTCTCATTCCATCCCTCTGTCGCTCACTCTCTCCTTCTCCGACTGTACCTCTGTCTGTCAGTTTGCTTTCCTATCTGTTTTTCAGTAATCTCTCTCTTGGTGTGTTGCTCTCTCTCTCTCTCTCTCTATCTCATGCCCTTACAGAGACACAGCTGTATGCTTTGAACTTGGAATGTGTAGCATATCCAATCGCTATTCCTCAGAGCCTGAGAGCTGTTCCTTCTGGAACCAAACTCACCATGTAAATTGGTTTGTGAGCGTGCGCTTCATGGTCCCCAGGGGTCCCCAGGGGTCCCTGGGGGTCCCCAGGGGCAATGGGCTCTGTGACTTGGGTTTAAGCTGCCTTTCATTCAGTCAAGGATACAGTAGACAGTTAATACTCTATGTTTGAAACCACTTCTGAAAGGGAATTTGGAGTCACGTAATACTCTATATGGGCTCTAAATGGCGTGGACAAGACAGCACAAACAGATCTGGGTCAAGGCTAGCCCGTCTCTACCCTGCCTCTACATAGCCCTCTCCTCAAGCCAGTTAGCACCACTTTCTCCCCCACCCACCCGAGCTCCATCCTGCCTTCCTGTCAGCCATCTGGGCCCGGCCTTGTTCAGGCTGATTGGCTGGCCCGGTAAAGACCCACAGCTGGAAGTGAAAACAAAGGCAAAGCAACATGTCCTGCAAGGCCTGGTGACTGCTGGCTAATTGATAGAGACAGCCCCACAGTGGTTCACCGTTCACTCACTGGGTGTCCCAAATGGCCCTCTACATCCTACACTGTGAACTATAGTCATGTATGTAGTGGAGGGTAGTGTGTAGTGCCCTACATCAGGACTAGGGTGCAGCCTTACTGGTCTCATACCCTGAAACACCTTTCTTATTCGTGCCTGTGGCATAATTTTCCAGATGGTAATGTCAGTATGATCCCACGTCCTGATCTCTGCTTCACCTTTCTTTCCGAGGTCACGATGTGGTCCGAGGAAATTCGCCGCGGCGGAGACACCAGATTACCTCTACGTGTCGTTATTTTCCAGTTCAGGAGTTCAATGAAAATGTATCCACAGAATTTAACGGTTCACCCGGGTTTATGTTGAGGATTACCTTGCATTTGTCTGGCATGTGCAACAGAAACATTGACTACAGTGACAAGAGGTCGGGGAGACCAACCGGAGAGTCCTGCCTTCAATACGCGTAGTCACCGTCCTGAATCTCTGATTAATGTTTGAGAACGATTGCAACCGCTAGTCAATAGTGGTGACATTACATCATTACGGGTCTCTTCCTCGGGCTTCCATAGTAGAGAGACAAAGACTCGATCGGCTTTCATTGTCACCGAACACCCCCATAACAAAACCCCCTGATCACTCCCAAACCCTTCGTCTGAAAGGCTGCCTGGACCTGTCAAAACCTAGCCTTGATTTACATAGTCCGTTCTCCGAAATGTCCTGTTCAATTTGGTAGCTATACCGACGCAAACCTGGAAACCGTTAGTCAATGAGGCCTCAAAAGCAATTGCTTGCAGCTGAGAATCCAGCAGCTTTGTCTAGTCTAGAAGTGAACTGTGCAGTCTGGGGGAACTTTGCTACAACGTTCTATACCCTTCAGGCACACAGGACTAGATTGGTAATAGCGAGACATTAGGGACTCAGAGGGAAGAGAGGAAACTAGGGGTTGGAACAAGTGCAGTTGATTCCACGGCGACCGGCTGTATTCTGGGTGTGATCCCATGTTTAGGTCTGATGGTCACAGGAAACAGGCACTCAGCTTTCTCAACCAGCCAGGAAATGAATTGGCAGACAGACACAGACCAGCTTGTGTGTCCCCCCCCTCCCTCGTACCCTCTTCAGTCTTCAGCTGGACCTTGTTAGCCTGGAGACACCGGGGCTCCTGCTTTTGTTCAACATTGAGCGAACCGTAAACATCACTGCAACATGTTTAAATAAGGCTAAGTGCTTGTGAAAGTCTGAGGAGTCTTGAGTTCATCTCTCTCTCTCTCACACACGTTTCAATGTAAATGAGTCGGGACCCGTATAGGGAAAGGTCTGGTGTGGGGAAAGACAGATTACATACGGCGCATGCTTCATATAGTTTAGTTAGCTGTAATAAATATTTACTTCCACCTTTCTGTGTTATTGTAACATTCACTGCTCCAATGATTACAGACCGCAATGTAGCATGTGTGTTTCCTTGTTTATAGCCTTAAAGGGGCACTGGGGGACTTATACTCTACAAGCATTTTTATGCATTATATTTAACTGTTTAAACTCCAAGTTCTGCCAGAATTTAGAATTTTTTCATAGATTGTAAAACATATTATGGATTATGGAAAACAACCTATATTTCTCACTCCAGTCCTTTCTAAGTGGGAGGGAGATTCAGGTGGATGATGACATTCCCCAGTTTGGTCTGGGCAGGAATTCTTTGTAAAATGTGAGTGCTCGGGGAATGCCTTGATGAATTCTATGTGTTAGTTTTGTTATGATAGGAATGTTTCAGATTTAGATGCATCAGAGCTTAGTCTCTAACACTCCATGTCCTATGATTCATGAGGGTCTGATAAGCGCTTAACCACCAGCAGCTGGAAAGAAAGTCGGAGAAACCGGTTCTTTGTAGGTCACATTGTAGGAGGATGGCACATGCAAGACAAGAGTTGTGGGTTAAATTCCCAAAGAGGACCGGTGAGAAATTTGCACTACAATCAGAACATCTGGTAAATTACTTACATGTAAAGACAGAGCGAGTGCTTTTTCTCTTGTGCCTGTTAAGAGACAGAGGTTGAACATAAAGACAGTTTCTACCGAGTATAGTTTCAAAATGTATCTTGGGTCAGACAGCAAGTCTTTGCTTAACTCACTTCCATGAATCAGGAATATTAAGTTAAACCTTTGAATATGTGAAATACTGTAGGAATGTTCTGTAAATCTGTGTGTGTGTGTGTGTGTGTCTTTGTGTGTGATTTGTGTGTTTGTGTATGTGCGGACCAATCTTGAAGGTTTGAAAGATTTGAAAAGTTTTGTTATCCACCCACACCCCTCACCTAAAATCTAAGTTTTATGTGTGAAAGTGTGAAAAATGCACAAGCTTAAGCCACCAAAACAAATAACCAATTATTGAAAGTGTTAGTTTTAACAAGTAGTTCGTGTGTTTCATTGCAGTGTTTTGTATTTCATTGAGGAGATAACAACAGAAACCTCACCATTTCATGAAGACCATTCCATAGAGTAACTAAATTAGTTCCACTAGCACCCTCTCTTAGCATATTGTGTTAATTATCTGTATGGTCTTCTTTCCAGCACTGACGTTTGCCAAAAACAAATTCATTGATTAGAATTTTCACACAAAGCTGTGCGGTTGTTTCACAGAGCTCTCTAAATTTTATACTCTTACAGTACATCGCACTGTATAGTAAAATATAAAAGTGTAAATGAAAAATTGAGGAGTGGTGATTTGTTTCAGTGAGGATTGCATGTGTTTCATTGAGGAGTGTGTGTGTTTCATTGAGGAGTGTGTGTGCTTGTTGGTATGCAGAATGTGTGTGTTTATGTGTTCTAATGATTCCTCTGGGACTACTGATAACAGGCACCCAGAAAGCTGAAGCCAAGTGGGGTCTAGACACACACACAACATCATTATCATCATCTAGAGGAGCCAATGAGACTGAACTTTGATCAAAGTAGTTCCTGTAAGGAAACAGGCTTGGTTGTACTTCACAGACAACAGCCCAAAGAACTCTAACTAAGCAATACAACTGGACAACTGACTGTTCTTAGATATTTCACTTAGATGTGGTATATTTGCCATAGGTCCTGACTTAATTGGACACTGACACAAGTGAAGTTTTTTTGTCTTTTTACCAAAATTACAGCTCTTTGATATGTAGCCCCCTCTTTTTCAAGGGACCAAAAGTAATTGGATAATTGACTCAAAAGCTGTTTCATGGACAGGTGTGGGATATTCCTTCATTATTTATTCAGTTAAGCAGGTAAAAGGTCTGGAGTTGATTCCAGGTGTGGCATTTGCATTTGGCAGCTGTGGCTGTGAACCCACAACATGCGAACAAAGGAGCTCTCAATGCAAGTGAAACAGGCCATCCTTAAGCTGTAAAACAGAGAATCCATCAGAGAGAGAGCAAGATCATAAGGAGTGGCCATATCAACAGTTTGGTACATTCTGAGAATAAAAGAACACACCTTTTTCCAGACCTAACTGTATATACCGCCAAAATCACCTACTGCTATGACACATTTTTCTGAAAAAAAAATAAAAATGTTTTTGTGTCTTTTAAAAACTGGAGGGTTTTAAGCCATCTATCAACAGCTATCAGCCATTGAGTGATAGCCGTCATATATGAAAAAGATTATTTATATGAAGTAATTAATGGATCTTTTCCTTTTTTATCTACTTTAAAGGATCAATTACAAAATCTCACTCAAACATGTCATGTGGGTTTGATTTTCCTTAATATCATAGTCCTGCAAAATTCAGTAAGAGTTGACATGTGGTGTAAGGTTGCAGGACAAATAATTCCTTGGCCATTGCTAAGTTTTTGGGACGTGCTGTCCAAGTCAATAAAATAGTAGAGATACTCCTTTCAGGAGTATTTGGGGGAGCATGTGTGGGCCAAAAAAGTGTCTTTGCGTGCTTATATATGAGTTTTTGCCTGCGTGTGTCCGTCTGTGTATATGAGGGAGTGTAAAACACTTCTAGTCACAGAGAGTAAACCTACTGTTGTTGACTGACCAGAGGTAGCAATATGGTGCTCATGTCTGGAATGTGCAGAAACCCCCCTGCCTCTCAAGCATACAGGGATCTCAGTATGGTCTGGGTGGATGACCTGCGTGGCCTCTGGCACATTGCTCCAAACGCTGTGTGTGTGTTTGTGTTTGGGTGTTCGTGTATGGGTGTGTGTGTGTTGGTGTGTGTGTGTTGGAGTGTGCATGGGTGTGTGTTAATGTGTTTTTGTGTGTATAGGTTGGTGTGTGTATGGGTGTGTGTGTGTGTGTGTGTGGGTGGGTGTGTGTGTGTGTCTGTTATGGTGTCAACTGGCATAATGAGAGTAGCTCAGGGCCTTCTAAGGTTACAACTAATGGCCTATAATCCACTTGGGATCAAATACTATTTGGTTTGTTTCAAATAACTTTGATAACAGGATGTGTTTTAATCAGGTCTATAGTATACTCATCCAGAGGGTCTAGTTTTAACCAGGTCTATAGTATACTCATCCAGAGAGTCTAGTTTTAACCAGGTCTATAGTATACTCATCCAGAGGGTCTAGTTTTAACCAGGTCTATAGTATACTCATCCAGAGAGTCTAGTTTTAACCAGGTCTAGAGTATACTCATCCAGAGGGTCTAGTTTTAACCAGGTCTATAGTATACTCATCCAGAGAGTCTAGTTTTAACCAGGTCTATAGTATACTTATCTAGTTTTAACCAAGTCTGTTGTATACTCATCTAGATAGAATTCTGAAAGAGTCCATCAAGGTTTGTATGATGTTGAATAACTGTGAGTTTTAAGTGTTCCAATGAGTGTGAATGATTGTGCCTGCAATTCAAACGGCACCGTATTTAGCATTTCTGTATTGATCAGGACCCTCATTGGCCCTGAATGGGCAGCAGCGACTCTTCACAGAACCCAACCGTGAAGCAGAGATGCTGATGCATCAGGAGCAGAACTCAGAGTTCTGGGCTGAGGACGGTAATCAACTCGAGATTCATAAATGAATCTATCATGCTTAAAACTTCTTGCGTGAGTGTGTCAGTCCCTCTCAGAGTTCTTACAAGTTTCTTTTTGACTGTGAATCGGACTGGGTTGGAAATGAACCCCTGTTCCCTAACGGTGCATTACTGTTGACCAAGGCCCGTGGTGCTGGAGTGAATAATGTCCCGTACCAGACCCAGCCGCCCACTCTGAACCTTATTAAATATGGATCATGCTCGGAGAACCAAAGTCTATTACAGCAATGCCCGCGTATAGGTAACAAATGAGCTAAGGCATAATTAGATTTACTTCATGTTGTCAGCCTTTTGCATCGTGTCATGGCTCATGTTTCTGTCTAGCATTTTAGAAACATTAGAACCTCCAGCAGTAAAATGAAAATATTCGCAAACACAAACAGCAAACATCCAATGTTAATTCGATTACAATGAAGTGCATCGGACCAAAACACCTGATGGTTCCCCTCCTCGTTCATCCCTGATGTCATGTGGTTGATTCCATCTGTTGGAGTAGACAGAGTGGAGTTAACATGTTGACAGGCAGAGGTCCTGCTCCTTCAGAGTTAGCACTGAGCTCAAGGGCGCTGCCCGCCAGTCCATCATCCGGACAGCTTGACAGCCATTCAGCCAGACCTGAGGAGGCCCTGCCAGCAATCAAAGGCCTTTTCATTGAAGGAATCCAGCTCCGGCCTGTCATCGGGGAGGGGGTGTTCCCAGCTGTCAGACCCAAAGGAGAAAGTGGAGAATCCACCCCCCTAACTCAGTGCCACCCCCCCCCCCCCCCACACTTCACCATTCTCCTCCCTCTGTCAAATTTCCAGACCACGGCATTGGGCCAGAGCAGAAGCTCCTCCCTCCCCCTCATGTCTCTCTCTTTCTCTCTCTCATCACTTATACTCTTTCACTGTCTCTGTCTCTCTCTCTGTCTCTCTCTGTCAGCGAACAGTGTTTTCACACAGAGATCATATATTCACTTCCCAGGCAGCTAACATTAAGCTTTGGCTTTACGAAGAGTAACAATATCTTAATTTTTCTTGATTTTATACTCATGGTTGAGTTGATTGCTTGTCTTGTTTGCTGCCCACGGGATGGATCAAACCAAAATGTCATTTTTGCTAAAACATTATATAGTATTGTATACTATTAATGATAAAGTTATGAATATACAATAGATCAAATAAAATATGATTAGACACATAACATTGTAAAATTGGACTAGGTTAATAAACACTCCAGTGAGGAGCACAGCCAAAAAACTTACAAAACCAGGAAAGGAGCACAGCTTTTTGTCAGGTGAGCTAACAGTCACAGCAGTCAGGAATACATCTAGGCAATAGAACTCATCCGAGCGAGTGAGTTTATTCAACATGGCACCACTTGTTTTCATTGTGGGCACCTAGTGATCACATCGTATATAAATATGTGCTGTGTTTCTCAATAATATGTTGGCAACATGATGGTTTAAGCACATTCATGTAGGCACAAAATGAAAACATGACAATACAGCTCGGTCAAGCAGAGCAGTAAATTGCACTATATGAAAAATAAATATATTAATTGAAAATGTAAAAGTGATAATATCTCACTAACGACATGATCATTTTAATGAGTAAGAGTTGGTTACAGAGTCTGTGAGAAAGAAACAGCAATGGAAAGACAGTGAGGCATTCAAAATAAATACACTGGAATCAGCCTCAGACATAGTCAGGTCAAACATGTGTTGACAGCACAGGTTTGCATTCATCTTCATCACTGCTATTAACACAGGCATATAGTTGAAAAACATGGGAAAACCCTGTGCTCAAGTGTGCTTCTGCGTCCAGATGCTGGTTTTGGCAGGAAACATTACAGTGGGGTTTTTACACTTGTTTTCATTTAGATATATTTTACTTACCTCACAACCTCTGCAGTCACCACACCTCCCACATAGCTGTGTTTTCATTTTGCTACCATACTAATTATTGTTCCTGTTAAAACGATCACTTTAGTGCTAGAAAGTAAAAGGCTACAGTTATTTCAGTGAGAACCCCGTGTATAATAATTTAAATGCCAAGGAGACAAAATATTATCCAGACTGCTACTGTTGTGCAACATTTTCTTGGGACTCCAAATTATTTGGCTGGACAACGATAGCAATGGCTGGAGCACAAACCAAGCTGGAACCACGCTGAGACCTTGGGAAGATATTTCAAAGGAAGTAGAATTTGTGGCCACCCGTGTGACTGCTTTTTTTTGTGTCATCTGGCTAGACCATAATTATCTTGGAATTGCATACGTAGTGTCTCATGATTTCTCACTGCATACACACCCAATCAAACAACCAAAATAAATATTACTAGAGGTTACCAGCCAATGGATTTAACCACAATGTCTGTGATGTTTTCTGTCGGTAGACATCATTTGTAAGGCATTGAGTTGCCTAACCTGTTATACACTGTTGCCTTTTATTCACAGAAGTTCAGTCACAAATTGATGAGTATCTCGGCCAACGACCAGATGGTGCTTTCGATTGACGATGAATATGGACGTTGAAGGAGAATAACATTCTACATAAATATCATGTAGCAGACGCTTATCAAAACCTCCTCACGTAGTGGGTGGATGCATTGTTATATACGTATGTACTGGCCCTGCGTGGAACTCAAACCCATGTTTGCAGAGTCTGCTTCTGGCCAGCCGATGAAGAAGTGGTTTCCAGCCTCCTTAATAAGCCACACAAGCCTGATTGGCCAAGCTGTTAGGAAGGCTTCCAAATGCGTTGTGCAGGGGGTGGAAGAACACAGTTTCCTCGTCATTCAGTCAGTTTCGTGGTTCGCTGAGTAGATTGGCGTGGCTGGACCGTAGGGGCATGGGGAGATGGTCTGATGCCATTCATATTGGGGAGAGTAGATCTGATACCGATCTGATGCCATTCATATTGGGGAGAGTAGATCTGATACCGATCTGATGCCATTCATATTGGGGAGAGTAGATCTGATACCGGTCTGATGCCATTCATTTTGGGGAGAGTAGATCTGATACCGGTCTGATGCCATTCATATTGGGGAGAGTAGATCTGATACCGGTCTGATGCCATTCATATTGGGGACAGTAGATCTGATACCGATCTGATGCCATTCATATTGGGGAGAGTAGATCTGATACCGGTCTGAATGCCATTCATATTGGGGAGAGTAGATCTGATACCGATCTGATGCCATTCATATTGGGGAGAGTAGATCTGATACCGGTCTGATGCCATTCATATTGGGGAGAGTAGATCTGATACCGGTCTGATGCCATTCATATTGGGGAGAGTAGATCTGATACCGGTCTGATGCCATTTAGGGCATTTGTAGACTAAGAGGATCATTTTAATATCAATTATTTGAGGGAAAAGAAGGAAGCCGGTGGCGGTTAGCAAGGAGAAGGGTGATACGGGCTTCTTAATGAGCAGTGATCGACAAATTGAATTTCCTGTCAGGATCCCGGCCAACACATTCTCAGAGTCAATGCTGGAGAAAACATATGAATTATGGATATGATTTTCCATGTCAGAAAAGGTGAGACAGGGTCTTATGTGAGAGATGTTCTTTAGGTGCAAAAGTACGTTTTTGTACAGATATAACTTATGTTAGGCATAAAAATCCAGAGTAGGGTCGGATTTCATGACCATGATATGTTACAGTCATAAACCTCTGCATGAGATTACATAAAGGCCTAGGAGAACCCAGACACCACAAATCATTGTGTGTGACTAAACAATAATAAAGTCGGGTCTTTTCAAGCAAACAGGAAAGAAATGGTCAGTCCCTGATTCTACCTTATTTTGAGTTTGGGAAAGTTGTGAGGACTAACATATAAAACTTTTATCTTAAAAAGAGATAATTGCCATTATGATGAGGAAGCCTCTGTGGGACAACAATGGTTGTCAATGTGTGAGAGATATGTGTCCTGGGGTCTTGACTTGGTGTCAGAGAACAAGGCTGGAGTTCTGAAGGGGTGACAGGATAGGCCCTATGTGGGAGCAGCAACCTCTGGCCTCTGTTCCTTCTGTTTCTTTATTCACCCCCTCAATCTCTCCTCTCTTTCTCTCATGCTCTTTGACTCTTTTGTTACTTCCTTTCTATCTTAGTCTCTCTTACATTTGCTCTTTCTCACTCTATTTTACTCCCAGAGCCGTCATATTCACTTTTCATATTGGCTAACGCAAAACATTTACCTCGTTAACTGTTTCGTTTTTTAAATTCATTAAGTGTTTCCCACAGTAGACAGTTACAGTGGCTCCCAAATTTATTTGCCAACATGAAATCCAAACTGATTTATTCAGGTGTTTTTGACGCTCATCAACACAAAAAGTAAAACATTTGAAACTGACAAGTAAAATCAATCAACGTTTCTAAATTAATAACTACAAAAACAATGTTTTCAGGTAGAAGCACCAATCAGGGATAGGATATAAAAACATTTCTAAGGCATTGAATGTTCCGGGGGACAGTAAGGTCCATTATTCAGAAATAAACAGAATATGGCGCAAAAACTGAGTATCCAGGCAAGAAGGGCAGTAGTCATGGTTGCCACCAAGGGAATCTAAAAAATGTGAAGTCTTCCACAGCTGATCTGGGATACACTGTGCATATTGCAAACGTAGCCCAGGCGCTTTTATCAACAAAAAACATTGTTGACCACTCACATTTAGTCTCAGCTAGAGCCTAACATAACAAAATATCCTGAGAACACCCTACCATTGTAAAGCATGGTGGTGGCAGCATCATGCTATGGGGATGCTCCTCTGTCTCTTAGACTTGGAAAGCATGAAGATGCAGGGGAAAAGGGATGCGACAGAAATCACTCGAAAATATATATATTTCCAGTGAGTGTATGACCCAGGAAGTTCTATAAAAAATTTGCCCCTCCAATGTCCAACTAGTTCCTATACCTCTGCAACTGACTCTTTAAAACTTGATTTGATTGCTGCAGATGAGACACACATCTTCAAACAGAACTTTGTCTCTCTACTTCACATAACGGCCCTTTGAATGCCGGCCTCTAGAGGGAAGAGAGGAGTAAAAAGAGAGAGAGACAGATATAGATATTCTCCTTCCACCACCACACAGAGAATAAGTAAGTCATGCAGTACACCCTGGAGGTTAGATCTATAGATGTGAGAAAAAAGCTGTTTCAACATTCAACCAACCAGATCCCAGACAGGACATCCTCACCAACAGCAGTATATAACAGAGTTAGGTGTGTACCTGCGAAACCCAACTTCAAACCTCTCCACTCAAACTGGTACCTTTTCCACATGAGCATGAGGCTGGTCAACACGGGCTGATCCCCATGAGAGACAGGCTGTGAGGGGTAACATTCATGAGCTTATTGCACTCATATCCATCTATAATATTCAGCTCTACCAATTGCTGCTAGTTTACACTGTTATGTATATTACTGCCATACTTGCCATAACTAAATGTTCAATAACAATACCCAGATTACTATTTTACTGTTCTTTTTTTTAGTGTACATTGTTGCATATAATGTTGTTTCATTTCATTATTATTTTCTGTTGGGCTATATTTTAGCTTACTTATATACTCTTCTTAACCGCTCACGCCAATAACGGTGGGACACATGTCGCATCAGAAAAATAGCTTTTCGGTCCTGCTGGGCTCAGTTGTCAGTACGATGGACTAATGGAGCAGCCACACATTTCCTTCTTTCTCTTACTCGTCAACAAATGGATAGCTTAGCTAATTCAGCAGAATCTAATTAAATCTGGTATGGGTCCCAGATAGCATCCAATAGCGTCCCTCGTCTGATTCATCTGAATAGTTGACATCACTAGAGACATCACTGAAGATAACAGGCATGCTTCCCTTTGACCAACAATGTGGTATGACGTCCAACCAGGATTTTTGGAAAACGTACGCATTTTGAGAAAGTTAGACTGGACCTTGGCAGTCCTGACTACTGTAGATATGATTCCAGGTGGTCAACTGACACTGGCTGGCTTTGGTCAGTGAGTGGTGGCTATTGTGTAACACATAGTGGCCCAGTCAGTGAATGTGCCCGACACTGTGATTGCCTGGCTGTACAGGACATGTCATAATAGCCCACATCAATAATTCATTAGCATATTTGTTATTTTCCTTATACTTTTTCAAAATTACCGCCGATTATGTGTTGCTATTTATATAGCCGTTAGCAAATTTAGAATAATAGAGAAATATGTGTTGTCTCACCCTGCCTTTTTATTCATATTGCTGTCATTAAGAAACAATAAGATCATTTTGATTGCAAGTTGCAGCACAACCAAAATGAGCAACAATCAGTAAGTAAATGAAATTGTCCGTACTGATGGTTTGCATACATTAATGTAAATAGCTACTTACTGTGCTATTGGCAGAATGTTGTTTCCAAAAATGTATTTAGGTTGCTTTCTCATCCTAGATCAAATACTGTGAAACTATTTTCTCCAGTAAATACACCCTGTCTTTATGATTGTTGTCATTTTACAAACACTCTTCATTACATATTAATTCCCACAATCTAGCTATAAGGTTCTAATTTTTGAAGTTACCATTTTTTTCCACTGATGATTTTCCAAACAAGTGTGTTTATAAATGTCTTTGAATATTTAATCATGTGACAAATCACATTTTCCAAATAAAGGCTTATTGCAGTCCTGTAACTAAGGATTCAGATTTTTTAACCATAACAGTTAAGAGAGAGAGAGAATGAAAAACATAGAAGAAATTCAGATAGAGATAGAGAAAAAGATAGGGGGAGAACGAGCTGATAAAGATAGTGAAAGAGAAAAGAGAGAGATGTAGATATCCTATATGTTGGGGGGGGGGCTAAGGTAGGGAAATAAACCATGAGAACAACACAAAGAGGTTGAGAGATCCATTCTAGGAATTCATGTTTTGAGGCCAAATTTCTACCAATATCTTATATTCTTTACATGCATGGGAACAAACAGAAAGAGAAATGGAGTTTTTCAAATTAGGTACAACATGCTGGTTTTATGAGCCTAAAGGATGGCCTACTCCCCTTGAAAACAGCATTCATTTCCTTATATGGCAAAAACATCCTAACTCTACCCACAGTCCACACCCCCTACTCCTATTCCTTCACATCCAAATACAAACTACTCACAATATAGTAAATGGGAACAATATAGAAAACCATTACAGACAAGAATACTGCCACTGTACCCACTGCTAATTCTCTATAGAGCGATGTCAAAAACAACAGAATGTCATACTTTGGTTCTCATGATCGAATTTCCCCCACAAATCAATGTCCCTAGTGTAGTCAGACCTGTATCCACGGTGTGGTTATAGAGCTTCCCCCCGTCCTCCAGCTGTACCTCTCCTTCCTGTTCTACCTGGTTCAAGGGACCACGAGGAAGACCACGTTCAATGATAAATTATAGCCCAGCTCCGGCGGGAGCTATGGGCCGGCTGGGTTGACTCACTGACTGCCAAGCTCCACGCCTGCCTGTGTGTCTGCGCCCATGACTACGTGCATGTGTGTGTGCGCGCCAGACCTGTACTGAGCATTACACGGCTGTTTCACCTCTGAACCTCGTTAAAAGGCAAAATCAAAAAAAATTCACAGTGAGAACCGGGGTGTATATAGTTAAAGACTCCATAGTCTATGAATAATTGAACATCTCTTCTCTCACATACAGTACAGTATGTATTTGGTTGGTGCTACTGTCATTTGTGGTCCTAGTGTTCATGTTTTATATGGAAAGCCTCCCTTTAAAGTCTGATATTTAGAGACTATGTTGTGCGATATGGAGGATCCTGTTCGTTCAGTTCCTGTTCATTCCTCTATAAAGTTGTCTGTGCGATGCTTCTTGGCAAACGCTGAGCTTCTTTACAGGGGTCTCCAACAGTCCAATCACAAGCAACTGGTACTGATGAGTAGGGTTAAAATGAAGAGACCACGGCATATGGAACGCTTCTGTTCCTCACTCAAAACTTTTTAAAAGAAAGAAAAAGGTGCAGTGGTCTATGAAAGAGTAACAGCGTTAAGGAGAAATATACCAAATTGACCACACACAGAAACAAATAGCTCTCAGAAAAGTAGCTTTCATGCGCAGAAAGGTTAGAGACACCTTCAGTTGAAGATCAAAAGACATTCCTTGTTGCAAGAAACCTTTTTGGGGTTAACATTTTTGTTGTAACTGTTTAGGAAGCTTTCAATGAAAATCGAGAATACAAACTTATAACATTCAATTATGGTGAACCAAGTTTATTATAAAAAAGAACAGAGCAGAATGTACAGAGGAGGCGTAAAGGAACATGTCACCCACTAGCCACTCGTCTGTCAAGTCATTTCATTGGTAGAATTTCAAAAAGGTTCATTTCCTCCAAAATTCCTAGTTGATTCAGAAATCCTGGTTGGAGGATTTGCTCATTTCCACCTGATTTCCAAAGTATCCCAGACAGGATTACTGTTACCTGGGACAGTTAGCGTCATTTTGCTGAGCTGTTGAGAATCCAGGAGTAACTAAGGCCTGCAGTGTTTCCCTCTGGCAGATAACGGCTTGACTGAAGCATGGTGTCCTCTGCCCCCCTCTTAATCCTGTCATCTTGCTGCTACCTGGCTCAAGGTCATACAGCAACACAGGGATGTACCTGGAGCCCACAGGGGAGGTGGGTGAGATGACCTGGCAGTGGGAGAATTCCCTCTCTTCCTGGTGCGCGTCTCTAAACTCTGTGTCCAAGGGCACAATGTCTTGTTCCATGTTCTGCGATTCTGTTTCAGTGTCCGATAGCAGTCTCCTGTTAAAGAGGACAGGGTCCTCGTCTACATCAAAAGAGGCGCAGCACAGAAAACAGTACCACAGCCGTGACTTGGCTGATGTTTTGCTTGGTCCTACCATGGTCAATGTAAAGTAACAGAACTAGAAATTAAAAATAAAATAAAACATTACTCTATTCAAGTTAATGGCACCTTAATAGGGGCATAGGCAGTAACTGTATAACAGGGAGAAAAACAAAAAGCGGTGGCAGCTGTAGTCCCAACCAAACCTTTCCGTCATTTGAGTTTTCTTTTGAAAACCATAATCAGCATTTCTTGAATGAAACACCAGGATTACCATGGCAACGCTGTATTAGTATAAACAAAATTCCAAATTGCCATAGAGATTCTACTGGTAGCTTGTCTTCAAAGCAAAGCAGTATCAGCCCTTGTCTGTGCCTGGATGAGAGACAAGATGCTGCTAGATGTGGTGTTTGCAGGCCAGTAGGAGGTACTGTTCCCTCGAAACATTGGTTTGTGGGATACTCAAATGCGGGGTGAGATGAGCTTGCTAACGTACTAAGTAAAGCACTTTGAGTGTGAAGAAAAGTGCTACACAGGTCCAATCAAATATTATAAATATTTTAAGTGTACTGTTGCTGTGATTAATTGATTAGTACTATTGTGTAAAATAAATTATATACTTGGAGAATTTTAAGCACAAACCACAAAAGACAATGTTGTTGCATGCTAGCACTTTAATTTACAAAACATGAAAAGGAAAACATGAAATATATTGAACATTTTTGTGGTACACTTTATTTCAATCTTTTATTAAAGTATTAATTTCACAGTGTAGGAAGAGTGAACAAAAATGCAGGAATGTATCCATAACACACTAAATACAGAGCCGAATGTATGAAATAATTGGTTTGAAATCTGGTCCAGAAAAATCTGTATGTAACACTGAAGTATACCACCCACCGCCAGTAGGTTACATATCTCCTACTACCACCCACCACCAGTAGGTTACATATCCCCTACTCCCACCCACCGC
>JACXGJ010009155.1:0-24963 GCA_016801105.1 Esox niger
CGAGATATGGCATGTAAACATAAACCATTGATCTGGCAGGGGTGAGATGGCAGGGAGCTGTACTTGAATGGTTGGTGATTAGGTGACTGGGGACAGGTGTGTGAGCAGGTGATTAGTGACAGGTGTGTTAGGTGCGCACTGAGGTTCTGGAGCGTGGGCGCCCTCTGCTGCGCGCTGGCGGAGGCGGGGACGTGACAGTGGCAGACATTATTACATTTTGGCCTTGATTAGAAAAATATGACTTATCTTGCAAAAATAAATAAAAAATTTAAGGATAGTGATCATATGAGGACATGTATTATCACGTAGTTGTGTGGCTCCTTTCTAAAACATAATGATAACAGAAATTAGCCAAATAGCCCTGATCAAATTTTTCATATCCTTGAATGGTTGGCCTTGTTACAGACACACAAGGTGACACACACAGATTAAAATGACAATTAAAGGTTCATTTCCCAAACCTGCGGCTTTTTAAATTGCAATTAGTGTCTGTGTATAAATAGTCAATGAGTTTGTTAGCTCACACATGGTTGCACTGAGTAGGCTAGTTACTGAGCTATGGGGTGCAGAAAAGAACTGTCAAAAGACAGTTCTATTGGTGTAAGGTCCTGTTTTGTTTTTGATGTTGTTTTGTAAGGTAGCCTGTACTTTTGTTTCTAATTCTTTTCACCTGTTTGTTGTTTAGTCCTCCCTAGCTCTTTTTTATGTTAGCCCTTTGTTGAGTCATGTTGTCTTTGCCAAGGATGCTTCCAGCTGAGATATGGCTTTTTGTTTGCAACTCTGCCTAGAAGGCCAGCAACCTAGAATCACCTTTGATGTTGATGTTGAGACTGGTGTTTTGCAGGTACTATTAAATTAGGCTGGCAGTTGAGGACCTGTGAGGCGTCTTCTGATACTAGTCACTGTATTTGCCCTCTTGCTCAGTTGAGCAACAGGGCCTCCCACTCCTTTTTCTATTCTGTTTAGAACCAGTTTGTGCTGTTCTTTAAAGGGATTATTACCCATTGTATGAATCTTATGGAATAGCTTTCAAATCTCAGAAAAAGAAAATAGAGTGATGACTTTCAGGCCATTGTAATTTACAACATTAACAATGTCTACACTGTTTCTGATCAACGGATGTTATTTTAATGGGGGAAAAAATGCTTTTTTTTTTTAAAACAAGGCTATTTTAAATGACCCCAAACATTTTTTAATAGTATTTTATATGTGGTGGATCGGAAAATTACCATGATTCAGTCATCGAGGATATATGATAGTCCTTTTGGGCAACGCATTGAAAAGGCTTGCAAATTCCTGTGCATCTATAGCAGGGGTGTCAAACTGGTCTCAAACCTTCTGATACTATTGATATTGTCAAGAAGCATTACTATTTTAATTAACTTCAATGGTAAGTATTGCCATTAAATGATGTGATGTGTCACACATTTTCTATAACGGGTTAAATTTATATTAATTTTTCATGATTATTTTATAACTCAACTTGGAATTGGCAGTTGGTGATTTCAGTTTGCCTTGTCAATTGTTGGTTAATCACCATCCTGTGACTTGATATTTGCACTTATTAATTAGGATACTGTGATAAGCAGATTAGAATTGCAGTACTAGATCACTATAAGCTCCACTTATTATTGATTGTAGTGCTGCTTTTGACACTATTGATCACTCCCTTTTCTTAGAGACTGGAAACCCATATTGGGCTATGTGGGAATGTTCTAGCCTGGTTTAAATCTAATTTATCAGTTCATATGTGTGGATGGTATATCCTCTGACAAAACAAAATTATGTTTTGGTGTTCCTCAAGGCTCAATTCTGGGCCCTTTATTGTTCTTACTATACTATATATACTGCCTCATGGAGATGTAATCTGAAATAACAATGTCAATTTTCACTGCTATGCCGATGACACAGTTATATATTTCGATGAAGCATGGAGAAACCCCCAAATTAGATATTAGCCCCAAAATCAGATATTAGGAAGTAGATGACAGAGAACATCCTGCTTTTAAACTCAAGAAAAAAATAAATGTTGTTTTAGGACCCAAGAAACAATGAGTTTTATTGGCAGATCTCACTGTGATCCTTGATGGCTGCATGGTCGTATCCCAAAAAACTCTAAGAAATCTCGGCGTTACCCTCGACCCTCATCTCTCTTTTGATGAACATATAAAATATATCTCAAGAGTTGCTTATTTTCATATTCGAAACATTGCAAAAATCTGAAACTTGCTGTCACAAACTGATGCAGAAAAACGAATACATGCTTTTGTTACATCAAGACTAGATTACTGCAATGCTCTTGACTGCAAATTTGAACACATTACTCCAGTACTAGCCTCTTTACACTGGCTGCCTGTTAGGGTTAAGTCTGAATTTAAGGTTTTATTGTTAACCTATGAATCAATACATGGACTTGCTCTTACTTGCAGTGGGGAGAACAAGTATTTGATACACTGCTGATTTTTGCAGGTTTTCGTACTTACAAAGCATGTAGAGGTCTATCATTTTTACCATAGGTACACATCAACTGTGAGAGACGGAATCTAAATCAAAAATCCATAAATTCACATTGTATGATTTTTAAATAATTAATAATCAAGTCACTGGCTTGTTGTTGTCTCTCTGTTGCGCACTGGTGCCATTAGGCTATATTCTGCTGGCAATATTCAGCCCTCATTCAGGATGATTGCGGATGGTGGGTAACCCTTTGGTTGATGCTTGGCAATGTGGGTGGTTTGATTTCCTGCCTGTTGGGCCATGTCCGGGCCTCCTCCAGATAGGGCCACGGTGTCACTGGACCCCCCTGTCTCAGCCCCAATGTCTTGCGCTGCTATATTATTGTGCTGGGGGCGTAGGGTAAACATTTTCCCTGTTTTCTGTCGTTTTAAACTTAGGAAGACATGAGGTCTTGACGCACACCTGCGGATTACCAGGCTTGACTCATTGCGGTCCCTGTCCAAAGTCCTCCTGGTTGTGTTGCAGATCAAGACAATACCTGACGATTTCAGCTGCCACTCTGCTGACCACGCCCCCCCCCTCTATCCCTGTCCTTGTCCATCTGTTCATGCTTCTGATCTGGACTAGGTTTAAATAGACTCTGGGCTTAGCCCACATGCATCAAACTATTACAATTTGGACTCTTAATATATTCACCTGGCACAGCCAGAAGAGGACTGGTCACACCTCGGAACCTGGTTCCTCTCTAGGTTTCTTCCTACATTTCGGCTCTCTTAGGGAGTTTTTTCTAACGACTGAAGTTCATCACTACTGTTGCTTTGTGACAACTGCTGATGTGAAAAGGGCTTTATAAAATAAATTTGTTTGATTGACATTTTATTATTTAATTCTAAATGACTGAATTGCTTAACATTACAATTTAAAGTTTTACCAATAGTTTCACAGCTCAAGCTCAACATGACTTCCAATTTCGTGTTATTTTCCATTTCTACCATTTCTAAGTATAAGTGTGGGGCTAATTGTGGCTAGCCAAAACATTAATCATAAACATTACACTTTCTTGTTTCCATTCTCTCATCTGTCGCATCTGTGACAACATCATCATTTTGCAAAGCCGCAAGGAAGGACCTTGATCATTTATGATTGTCAGCGCAATCCAGTGGACCATCGGCAAAGACTATTATATAAGCTCACACAAATAGGATCCAAATAGGATCCGTCATACCTCTCTGGTGATGTGTGTGGTAATATGTTTTTTTTACTTTTCTCATTTTCGATAGACAGACCAGAGCTTAATCTGATCCTTTTTGCTTTCACACATACATACTCTTCCCCTATTTCCCTCATGTTTAATGTTGTTTATTATTAAATTAGGTATCTGAGTGGATTGCTTCGTCACATCTGCCTGTGCTGTTTCTGCTGCCCAAGGATATGTTAGAGAGCAAATGTGTTATGTTTAGACAATGCACATAAGATGTTGCATAGCAAACTCTCCAGTTTTTGATCAACCATAAATATTGTGTATCATACAACTATATTGTTCAGTGACACAAATTGTTGATGCATTCAGTACATACATTTTAGGTTTTACTCTAAACAAACATACATACAGCACTGGATCAATTATTATGTATCTTTTAGATGGTCTCACATTCATTAACCTATATTCAAACACTGTAATTTTATATCAGTTGAAACTTCTTAAAATGAAATAATAACATCACAAAGCAAAAAGAAACCATCCATCACAAACAGACACACTTTTCTTAAAATGAAACATCCAGCTGTACTCAAACTGTTTTCACGGGTACAATGCATTGCCTTATCTGCTCAGTATTCCACTTTATGCATGCAAGAAAAGTGTAGGTGGTTTTATCTAGTTCCTACCCTTGGCATAAAAAACCGACCAATTGTGTGTTCTTGGACTAGAATTCATTGTTTTAACTTTGATAAGTGACAACAGATATACTGGATGTTTCTGCAAGTGTTATGTAATCCTTTTTATATGAATGTTTGTCACAGAGTGCTTTTACAGATACACAGTCAGAAACGCCAAAGAGCAAGCAACAACTGGGTTGATTCACAGTGTCCAGTTTAAACTGACTATTGTATCAGAACTGAGAAAGTAACCTAGATAGGAACCAGACTCTTAGGGGTGGCCAGTCTTAGTTTCAACAGAACACAAGAAGAGTTAGAGACCCTACTCCTCTGGGGACAATAATGTTGCACTGTAAATTCTTGGGGGTCAAGTGACTCTGTGGCCCTATCTGAAATTAACCCAGATAGGGCCCACCAAATAAGAAGTAACTCCACACACTTTCCCAAGCATCTGACCAAAGGGACATCAGTGGGTCAGGTTGTAAATAGGCATGGGCTTAAACGTCTGGCACAATTACGTGGCTATACATTGAGGCAGTCAATTAAATCTTTCCTTATGGAAAGATTCTGTGCACCTTTAAAAAAAATGTATCTGTTCTTAATCATCAGCATTACAAACATCTATGGGTGTTCACATTCTTCCATTTTCGGCTTGAAGTTCCAAATCATTTTGATAAACAGATGCAAACTGAACAAACGCATTTTTCTTTTGTACAACATTGAAGGAGGGCTCTTCCTGTATTCTTTTTATGGTAAACATTTCAAAACTGAACATATGTTTAGCAAGATAAATATACTCTAATATTTATTGACTTATAGCTGTTGAACTGTTACTCCATTTCTGTGTTCTTGCTTACAAAAGCCCTTGCTTTTTTATACTAAACACACAGGTCAATGTGTAATGAACATTGCTTTCTGGGTATTCTATGAAACAGGAACAGACATTTAACTATAATGTAATTTATATCCTGTGATTCTGAAAGAAACTTCCTCCTTCTTAGCTATCTGAGCTCAAATGATGACAGATGATATTATCACATTACCCTCTTCCAGAAATATGGCTGTGTGAGAATGCATTGAAACTGCGAAAACAGTCACAAACTGGAAGGAGGGTGCTTGTTTAGTTGTGAAATACAGCATGGCAACTGGTTATGAGTTACAAACTAAAGCTTCACATTTCTAAAATGTTTTCAGATTGTTCTGAATTCAGCATTTAGGATTTAATGTATGTTTGTGTTGGACTGGATATATGATTCTATTTAGCTGGGAATGCTAAATAGTTCTCCCATTACATTAGATGTTGGATTCTTTGTATTTAGCTGGGAATGCCAAATAGTTTTGCATTACACAATATTTAAGGAAAGCAATATTCTGGAAAGACTGTGATCAAACGGGTGGTGTTAATAAAATGTTTTTGACAGAACTCTCCATGAGTATAGTGAGTATCTTTATCATACATTTATAGCATTAACAGAGATCCACTTTTGGTGACATGGAATGTAATAACATTATGACCACCTCAAGTCAACATTACACATACTGAGACAGTATACTGAGTGGGTGTTTTTCTATTTGTACCAACATTGTATTAATGAGACAGACAGCTTGTTTGTATTGGTGATATTACAAATGACACCAATTGATGTGCAAATATTGCTTTATTATAGCACAGTAGTGAAAATACTGTTATTGATTGGCTGAAGGTGTTATTGATTGATATAGAAGTTATTGAACAAATAACTGGGTCGCTTCTGTAGCAAACAAAACATATGAAAGCATAATTATGAATAAAACATGTCAATATAAAGAAACTCTAATCGCAGCACTTTCTTACTGCGGTAACATGAGGTAGATTACATCAACAAGCAGTAGATGCCTTCAAGCTGTGATTGCACTATTCAAAATGCATGGGGGAGCCAGAATGCTGAACATGCTATTAGTTCTCGAAAATTGTTTTCTAAATAATAGTACAGTGAGGTTCTGTGTTGTTTAGTTTTGCATTTGATCTTGAATGTACCCTGTTCTGTCCTGTTTTCATTGTTTTTGAACATAGCCTATTAATTTGTCATTATGGTTTGCACCTGTGTCTCTTTTATATGATTTCTGGGTTCATTGTGAGGTATTGTTTATGTGTTTGCAACATTACTTAGGCGGTTTTCTGATCAGTCTCTATTTTGTTAGAAGTATTTTGAAAGTCTATTTTGGTATCCCGGCCCTTGCCGCCTACCTGACTGCCTCTGGATCATCCCCTACTGTACTTTGGCTACATTTCTGCATTGATACTCCTGCCTGCCCTTTGACTTTGCGCCAGCCTGTCCCTTTAAATACCTTTGCTACTCCCTAATAAATGTCCTGCACTCTGCGCTTCGATCCATCCCTCCATCCAACCTGCTCTGTGTACATTCATTACAGGGTAGCTCACCAGACACTGAGGGATCCAGCCGAGTTGCATTGGTGCTTGACTCAGCAGGAGGACAGAATAGACTTTGTGACCTGGATTGGGCCACCACTCTATTGACCGCTTGTAGCCCAGAGTCCTGTTTTTTCAACCTCTTTGAGGATGTTTTCAATCACCCTGCCTTTGGATGACACACCGGGGATCAGCTGTATGATCTTCGACAGGGCCGCTGCTCCGCTACCGAATAAGCCCTGGAGTTGCATACCATTGCGGCTGGTAGCGGGTGGAGCAAACCAGCACTCCTGACCGCCTACCAAAGAGCTTGGGAGCTAGAGGCAGAACTGGCTTGCAGAAGTGACATGACTGAACTGGACCAATACATACATGCATCCATCACCATTGACATATTGTCAGCTGACTGCAGACGGGCACAGACTCCCTGGAACCATGAAGCTACCGTGCCCATCCCGCCTCCACCTCGGCAATCGACTCTTACAACTTGGCTGTGCCCCTCTTTCCTCCTCTGAGAGAAGTAGGAGGGTTCGCGAACGCCTGTGCCTCTACTGTGGGGAGAGCAACCACCAACTGGACGGCTGTCCGGTCAGACCCTCCTGTCGGGAGGACCGCTTCCCTTACTCTGCCACTCGGTTAGGTGCTTCCTCATTTCTGAGTTTTGCATTCCTGCTCATCTCTCGTTCCACGGGGCTACTCAGTAAGCTGGGAGTTTCATAAATGAATGTTTGATGACGTTACTGGGTGTGTGGCTGATTCCTGTCCCTCCCCCTTTAAGGACTAATGCCCCGGATGGTCAGCCTTTGGACACTGGACTTCTGACCGGCAGGACTGACCATGTCACTCTTCAGATCTGGATCGTTCACACCAAAGTTATTCGGCTTTTGGTCGTCCCTTCTCCCAAAGAACATTTCATCCTTGACTATACCTGGAACATCCCATGACCCTGCCATCTCCTTGTGCCAAGGTCTCCTGCCTGTTTCGAGCACTGTATCCCCATAACTTGTCAAGCCACCTCCATCAAGACCTCAGAGACACCTGTTCACACCCACATTCCGTCTGGGTACAACCAGTTCATGACTGCGTTTTTCAAAAAGAAGACGTCCAGCTTGCCTCCCCATTGACTAGAGGACTGCACCATAGACCTCCTTCAAGGGGTGCTTTGTGAAAAAATATTTAGAAATCTTCAAGTATAACATAATATTTTCTCTTAGAGTGGAGAGGAAGGAGAGGAGGAAGACTAGATAGGAAGAAGATTGAAAGAGATTGAGGTTGAAATGTAAAGATATGATTAAAGAGCCTGACAATGTTATTACAAACAATGTTTTTGAGATAAAACACAGAAATGAGGCAAGCAATGGGAATTGTAACCAAATAATTTAATCTAATTGTGTACTATTTATTATTAAGTATTGGTAAGGAATAAGTGAGTGAGAAGGAAAGATTAAGGAGGTAAAATAAGTGAAGTGAGGAGAGTATAGATGAGGTAGAAAGGTCAAGAGAAGGAAAGGAAGAAATAAAAGATGAGTGAACAAAAGCAGAGAAAGATTGTAGTAGAAGAGTCAATTGTCTCTGTTTTTCAATTTTGCTCATGTTCTCTTCTCTTATTCTGCCCAGACAACCAGGACCACTGAATGGCTGTTCAGATTGGGCAGTTCATACTTGTCTGTGGTTTTTCTGTAATATAGTTGTTTTCTATATCTATTACAATGTGCTTGTTAAACTAAATACAAGGAATGGGAATTGTGCCCCTTTTTTATTTCATATACTTTAATGAAATATTGATTGCCAAACTGAAAATGTCCCCAGTTTTAATTTCAGACATCTAGTCACCCTTACGCTGGAGCCATGTGTTAAAGTACAGTACTATAAAATGTGTTAGCTGCAAACAGCATTTTGTATAATATTTCATAAAACATTAGGTAACTTTATTATTTTGAAGATATTCATGATTTACTGTATGGAATTTATTTTTGGGACATGTATATAAACATGAACATGTTACCTAGCGTGCTATCATGTTTTGAATTTTGGAAAACTTAGTTATGCACACTAACTTAACAAATGTGAGCTATGCTTGTATGCATTATTTCCCGTGTGTGCCAGTTAACTTGCCACATTGAGAAATCAGATTACAACCAGAAAGAGAACTAGCACACCGATGACAAGATGGATACCACCACTATAGCTGGCACTAGATGTTGCTTTAGTTCAGCTCTACTTGTAAAACTGATATTATTTTGTTGAAGTATTTTTCCAGGCTATTAGTAAAATATACTTATGCTATAGTAGTAATTGTTTGCCTTTTTTCTTTCAGTCCTGACTGCATATATCTTTTTCAGTAGCAATTTGTCTGTGCCAGAATTCACAGACTTAGACCCCATCTAGCACTTGTAAGCCAAGGACCCATTTTAGCAGTGAAGTCATGTGTTTCGCCCCAACAGAAATCCTAAATTACTTCCCACTCCACATGATGTGCAATAAGGGGTTAGTGCACTGTTCCACTGTTGATAGCCATAGTATCATGCTGCTCTAAAGACAACACCATGCCAGCCAGGAAGCCTGCAGGTCCCAGGTTCCCTTGGTTTTTGGTACAGACAGGGAGGGTACCAGTCGAAGGCAGGATAGCGTAAAGCAAGCATTGGACCCCATACTATGTGTAAAACCGTTGATTTTGTGGAGTTTCTCATCAAATGTTGATCGTTTGTGCTGTTTCCCCTTTAGGCTTGGATATAGTGTAGACCATACAATATTGAGCGTAAAGTGAATAGTTTGTCATTTGCATGCCTTATTAGCACATGGGAGGTTAGCCACGTTTGGAACTCTCTGTTGTGCCCACATTGAACAGGGAATATAAAAAAGGCAGTTGTGGAAGGTGGAACATGGACCTGATAAATGCTTGTACTGTTCAAGTCAAGTCTAGGACCCTTTGGTAATACAATGTTTTTTCAATCACTTGTCATGGTATTGGAGTTGTGTGCCGGGAATAAAGAAATCTGTGTGGTGAAGACAAGGTTGATATAAAGGAGTTATTTTGACACAGTGGGGCAAAAAAGTATTTAGTCAGCCACCAATTGTGCAAGTTCTCCCACTTAAAAATATTAGAGGCCTGTACTTTTCACCATATGCACACTTCAACTATGAAAGACAAAATGAGAAAAAAAATCCAGAAAATCACATTGTAGTATTTTTTTATGAATGTATTGGTAAATTATGGTGGAAAATAAGTATGTGGTCAATAACAAAAATTAATCTCAATACTTTGTTATACACCCTTTGTTGGCAATGACAGAGGTCACATTTTTTCTGTAAGTCTTCACAAGGTTGTCACACACTGTTGCTGGTATTTTGGCTCATTCCTCCATGCAGATCTTCTCTAGAGCAGTGATGTTTTGGGGCTGTCGCTGGGCAACATGGACTTTCAACTCCCTCCAAAAATTTGCTATGGGGTTGAGATCTGGTGACTGGCTAGGCCACTCCAGGACCTTGAAATGCTTCTTATGAAGCCACTTCTTCGTTGCTCGGGAGGAGTGTTTGGGATCATTGTCATGCTGAAAGACCCAGCCACGTTTCATTTCTAATGCCCTTGCTGAAGGAAGGAGGTTTTCACTCAAAATCGCACCATACATGGCCTCATTCATTCTTTCCTTTACACGGATCAGTCGTCCTGGTCCCTTTGCAGAAAAACAGCCCCAAAGCATGATGTTTCAACCCTCGTGCTTCACAGTAGGTATGGTGTTCTTTAGATGCAACTCAGTATTCTTTCTCCTCCAAACACGACAAGTTGAGTTTTTACCAAAAAGTTCTATCTGACCATATGACATTCTCCCAATCCTCTTCTGGCTTAAGCAGGGGGACACGTCTGGCACTGCCGGATTCCCTGGCGGCGTAGTGTATTACTGATGGTAGCCTTTGTTACTTTGTTACTTTGGTCCCAGCTCTCTGCAGGTCATTCACTAGGTCCCCCCGTGTGGTTCTGGGATTTTTGCTCACCATTCTTGTGATCATTTTGACCCCACGGGGTGAGATCTTGCGTGGAGCCCTGGATCGAAGGAGATTATCAGTGGTCTTGTATGCCTTATATTTTCTTATAATTGCTCCCACAGTAGATTTCTTCACACAAAGCTGCTTACCTATTGCAGATTCAATCTTCCCAGTACATGCTAGAGTTGCAACTCAGTCGTTGAATTTTGTAACATTGAAGGAGTTAGGCAGGACACAGGCAAAAGAAGAACAGATGACTTACAATAAATAACAATAAATAAGATATAACAGGATTGAAACTAAGAAACAAAAACAGTAACTACAGTGCACACGCACAAAAAGCAAACTAAGCAAAATATTTGTGTAGAACGTTTAGAAATGAATGACATCAGTAACAACCGAAACAAATGAAACTTCATTACTAAAACATGAAAATCAAAATTAAACTAATAATAATACATTTCATTATTTCTATTATAAAAAATCGCTTATGTTGTGGTTTGTATTTTGTGGTGTAAGTGGGACAAACACATCCATTCTGTACATTGCCTTGGAAAAATGACTCAGCTACACCCTGTCCCATTATGTCTTCCATTATTTCCAAGGTAATCTGCAGAATATTGGTGTTTATCTCTTACATATGACCCAAGCTGATCAAAGATGACATATCGTCTTACATTACATAGTACAGATTTCCTGTTTCCATGGAGACCTTAGAAAGGCAGTGAATCCAATCAATAATGATTTACAGAAAGAGAAGGCCAAGTATAATGCTGAACGATTAACAGCAATGTCTGTTTTAATTTATGTATAATTATTATATAATCACAAATTGAAATGAAATTCGAATTTTTGTGAACTTAGCGTTCCATTTGAAAAATGTGGTCAAGACTTCAACATACTGTAAGCATTAGAAAGTGAGCATTAGAATGTTGTAGTTTCATTAATCAAATATTCAACTTAGTTCAGCATACAAAACATTGTATTTTTTTTATAAATGACCATAATTCATTGCACCTGGCTATACATACAGAGACAAAGCAATGGAAGTGGGAACTTACAATGATTGCGGTTGGTGGGTGTCCATTTGGTCGATCCTTGGCAATGTAGATGTATTGATTTCCTGCCTGTTGGACCTTGTCCGGATCCATCTGGTCATGCCTCTTATCTGGACTAGGTTTAAATAGACTCTGGGCTTAGCCCACATGCATTGATTAACTATTACAATGTGGACGCTTAATATGTTCATTCGGCACAGCCAGACTGGACACCCCTCTGAGCTTTGTTCCTCTCTAGGTTTCTTCCTAAATGTTGGCTTTCTTAGGGAGTTTTTCCTAGCCACTGAAGTTCAATATTACTGTTGTTTGCTCCTCGGGGTTAGAGGCCATGTGTTTTGTAAAATCACTTTATGACAACTGCTAATGTAAAAATGGTTTTATAAAATAAATTTGATTGATTGATTGAATGAATTTGAAGCCTAGCTAAGGGGAAAACAGTGGGATTATGTCATCGTCATGGTTATCCAGAAGTAAAATTTTAACAAAATAAGAATCTGCCCATGACACATTGACAGAAATAGTTTTACATTGTTGTCTGGCTTCTTGTGGCTGACTTACTGCTCTTAAGGATGAGATAATGACATATCTTAATTAAATAATCCAATTTAAACAAAGTAGTGCAGTAATGGGTAGTCAGTACTATTATTAGACTCATAGTTAACAGTATTAGCCTACAGGTATTATTTTGTGTTACAGCATTCAACTCACTGTCAGTGTCAGGGAAAAGGCAGGTAATGACTGAAGGAGAAGAGACAGGTGGTCAGGAAGCAGTGAAGTTGAGAAGTAGAACAAAGGGCACTGAACACATCAATTGTTATTTATTTAATAAGACATGAAAGAAAACTGTTGTTTGCAGTGTTGGCAAACGGAATAGTGTTAGGTAGGGAGCAAAAATGCTAAAAGATTTTTTAAATTATTGAATAATTAATTAAATGTTTCATATTGTTTTGAAGGAAACAGAAATTCTCTCCATAATGAAACCTTTTTTAATTTTTGTTATTAAACCAAAACCAACCTCAAAATGCACTTTATTGCTCATTATTAGTAGAGCGAGAGGTAGGGGAGGTAATGAAAGACTATAATGCCCAGGGGCCTTGCTTGGAAAGGTCTTAATTGGCTCAGTACAACCCAGGGTTGGTGGGGTTGGTTTTGGGTAAGGTTGCCTTGCCATAGAGTCTCCCTGATGTTAGCTACCTGTTAGCTAAATTGTGGATGTTGGACAGTGAATGTATTCTCTTTCAAGCGCATAGGTAGTGACTTTTTTATCAAGCGAAGCAGTGTGATAGAAGCAGAGTGTGCTTCGAAAGACACATCTCGATCTTTGACTTTATGGAGTCTGTAGGGAATTGCAAAAATGAATGAAAGGCCTTAAGCGCAAAAGGGACTTCAAAATGAACGTGTCAGAGAGAAGACTTAAACAGTATCAAACAAATGAAAATAATATATATATACCTCCAAAAGCTTTCTGACTAACTGTGCCACCGTGTGGTTTGGTAGATATTCTGTGGCCGAATGGAAAGCCCAGCGACGGGTGGTAAAAACCGCCCAGCACATCACCATCTCCCAACCATTGTAGACCTTTTGCACAAGTGGTGTCTGCATAGGGTCTGCAGCATCAAAAGGAATCCTTCACATCCACGCCACAAACTGTTTGCCCTATTGCCATCAGGCAGGCGGAACAGATCTTTGATCCCACACCAGCAGACTCAGGAACAGTTTCCTCCCAGCTACTGTAACCCTGCTGAATTCTGTAACCAACACTAACCGTAACCATTGCTTAGTTCTGCCTCAGGGACCTTATTGCACTACTCTCCTTGTACTACTAGACTCCAACACTGCTTTGCAAAGTCTGACGTTTTCAGTTGCTACTTATACATCTACCTCAGGAACCTCATTGCTGCTATACCCTGAATTTCAGTTGTACACGCTACCTTCAATTTGCCTTCATTGCACATTTAGGATGAAAATTTGCAATGCCTTTGTACTTGCATTTGCCTTCATTGCACATCTATACATCCCACTTGTAACATACGTTATACTTAATACCTGTAAATATTCTGGCCTTTTCTATTTGTACTTCTGGTTAAATGCCATCTGCATTTTGCTGTACTGTACTTATGTTCAATGACAATAAGTTGAAACTAATATGAATCTAATCTAAAAACTAAGGACAGCAGAATTATGTGGAATTTAGTGGCATGTCTGTTAAACATAGAGTAATAAAAACAATGTTTGTCCATTATTTGAAAATATGAAGATGAAATGAAACAAATGAATCATCATCATTGTAATTGACTGCGTGTTCTACCATAATACGTTCCACCGATAGGTTTGGCATTGCTTATTTGGGCTTCTCTCCTATCCTGCCTATTTGTCCAGCATTAGCAACAGTGCGCTTACATGGGAGAGCATGGGTCATTAACACTGCACACATACACTCCGGAGAGCTGCTAAGCCTAATTAACAAGACAGTAATATCATTTTTGACTATTACAAAACAGCCAGACATAATTTCAGGTAAAAACAATGAAGAATAACTCTATTGTGTGTGTGTGTGTGTGTGTGTGTGTGTGTGTGTGTGTGTGTGTGTGTGTGTGTGTGTGTGTGAGGGTTGGGGGGGAGTAGAGATGAATGGATCTACATTTCAAAGTTCATTGTACTGTATAAACACCTGCCTATGTCCAGCTTTGCCTTGGCATTTTGCCAAGGTAACATTGCAGTTCTGTTGCCTTCCTCAATGGTACGTTTTTTGTCCTTCTTGGTTGCAATGCTGTGTGTGCCTGAATTATTACAAATGTCTACATTGATAGTTAAGCATCAGCAAAACTGTGATATTTTTTTCCCCATGTCAAACAATTCTATCAGATTTTAACATGTGCTGACACCATTTTCCTATTGAAACTCATTGGATATGTTGACCATTAAATTGTTTATCTTCACCCATGCAGTTGCGACTTACATAACGGCACAACTGAGTACACATAGTAAAGGCCGAAGGAACATTGTACCTGTACTAATATACATTACATTGAAAATTGGTTGCCAATAGGGAAATAAACCATGGCAATGATGGTACCCTCTTCACATTTTTAGATATAAAATATACTGTGCTGTCTGGAATATTTCATTTCCAAATTAATATGTGTGAATGGGTTATCCTTGCCAAGTATGCAAATTCAATGATAGTTTTGCTAATGACAAGTGTCTTCATGGATACATGATGTAAAAGATAACAAAAGTTAATTGTGTCTTTGTAACTACAACAAAAACACAATGGAGGATTATATAATACCACTAGGGGATGCCTCATAAAAGGTCTAGTAAAGAATGAGCAAACCAATCAGTGGTCTACTCGCATAAATCTTTTTAATGACCAGTGTGCGCCCACACCATACCAACACAGAAAAGCTATGTTAAATTCTTTTTAGGTTGTATTACACAATACATCTGCAGTGAAGCTGCTATACTACCCATAACCTTCTCTCCAAGTCCACCCCCAACAACATCCTATCTCTTCCTCATTACCCAGAAGGAACATTCTATCTACCACCTTCCAGTCGCCCCCACCCCACGTGCCAATGAAAAAAAAAAAAAAAGGATGCACAGACAGAAAAACATGGAAAAAACAACAGAAAGGAAAAATGCTACAAAAAGAAATTGAAATTGCTTCTACATTTACCTAAACACATTTTAAGCATTCAGATGGTTTGGCGACTTTCAGGCCCTGCATGTATCCCTAACCGGGCTGAAACCTTTGATAACCCAATAGTTTATGGCAAGCATCATTTTTTGGAGGCCCTCCTCATAGACAGACAAATAAGATTTGCCTTGAGCTACACTGATTGCTTTCGAACTGTGTTCTGGTTAAACAATACATGATTGGAAATCTTGCCTGCAACCCACAACATATAGTACTACTAAAATACATACTTTTCCTCTCTAAAACATAATTTGTTTCCTCCCTTTATATAGATTTTTTTTAAATCTAACTTAATTGATTATGTTTACAACTTCTCAAAATCAGTTTGATAGAATTAGTTTAAACATTTCAAGAAACAAAGTATATTTGTGTCTAATGGCAGAACGTTTTTGTTGATATTTTATGTTTTTTGAAAGACTTGAGCAAAGGGCTCAAGTCCATGGGGAATCTAACCTCATGTTACACTATAATGGAATCTGAAACACATCCAATCAGTCATAATTATTTAAGGGAGTGTAAACCATTTTCTTTTGTTATAAAAAGCTTTGGAAGATAATTCTAATGTAATGTTGTGAAAGTGTATATATGTTTGGTGGGAGTGCATGTGTGTACACTCCATCATTGTCTATTTACAGACACTTCATTAGACAAGCTCGAGAATGCGTGCAAGCTCATAGCCTTTCTCTTGTTGTCATGGAGAAATTTTGAAGCCCTTGTTAGGTTAAATCCTCTCACTAAAGACAACATGAATCTTACTAACACTTATCTCAGGAGAATCCAAGGACGAAAACCTGGAGGGCTACTAATTTCCATGTTCAGTAAAGAAATATATGTTTTACCCTAATGAACCCATGATAGTATAATCCAATTTTGAATTGTGTGACCTAGTGTCACCGGACCAATTGTACCACTAGTGGGTGGGTAAAAATCCTAGTTTAGGCTTTGTTATTGGTTAATCTCTCTATATCTCTCTCACTAACTGTGCAGTCAATCAATAAAACAATATGTTTCAGTCCCCATTCCAGGGACACGGAGCGCTATTTATAAACATACATGAAAAATTACACTACAATTACATTTGTTATACATTTTTGAATAATGAGATATGTGGAGTCTTCAGAAACTGACTTAAATTGGAATAAGGTGTTTTTGACATTTTCATAGTGCCATTAATTTATAAGTACTATGCTTCACATTGAATTTGAAGAGTAACATCATGTTTAAAACTATGATTCTGTTGCTTCTGCAGAACGTAATTCAGGGAAAATAGTGTTTTGGGCTGTATTTGAATACCTTATCAAAGGTAAGATGAGTCAGATTTTCATGAATTAAATATCACAGTCATCATGGAAAAACGTTTCCTGCTCCTTGAAATAGCCACCTAATCTAATGAGTCAATTATTCTTTTTGCAGTCATGACGTGATGTCTCCAGTGCTATGATGTATCTACATTAGTCCACCAAAACAGAGACCACAGTACATCAAAACAGGTGTTTGTACAATACAAGATTCCCTGTATCACAGCTAGTTGCCTGTGAAAAAACTAATTAATTGTGACAGAGAAATAAAATCTAACTTGTAAAACATTAATGCAGCATCAACAACCAATTTCTGAGGTAACAACTGGAATACAAGGAAAAGACTGAAGTTTTTATTTTGAAAATGTAGATTCTCACACATAATAGAAAAAGGGGGATCATAGAAATATAAGCAAGGTTTGAAACAATATGCAAAGGATTCTGCAGTGAGTGGACAGAGCACATGCTGAATTACAAAGGTCAATGGGGCCCTCTAGTGACAATTCAGCAACATCACACATTTACAATCCAAAACATTAGGATCTCTAACTAATGGCAAAAGCCTCATTTGTTTAATGTAAACAAATAATATTAAATATAGTTACAAATAGAAAATCACCATGGTGCGTGCTTATTTGTTAAAAGTTTTTACATTAATATTGGTTGCCTATGGTTTGTAATTTTTCAATTGCTCATGAAATCCTGGATTTGGGTGGATAGAGGGTCTTGCTTTCTTCACAACAGTAAATGCATCCTCAAACCCCAAACCTTCTCTGTACATGAGGTACCCGATGACTACTGAGGCAGCACGAGAGACTCCAGCATTGCAATGGACCAGGACAACCCCACTCTGTAGAGGAAATTAGTAAGGACGTGGGGAAACCGTCAATGGTAATGGCTTGAGAAATGTGAAAACAATGTGTTATACAGGTAAGCAAGAAGTTGAGAAATGCACATTAATATTCACAACAAATCCAATAACCATGATTTAATTACAGTAAAACTCAGTGGGGAAAAAGTTACGTTTGTAACACATAGGGCTGTGTATTTGATTACCAAGAGAGACAGCACAAATGAAGTATATATAGCACTTATTCCAGGACCCAAAGAATAAGTATAAAAATAACATCTAAGGAGAGCTATATATAAGTGCTTTATAAGTTCAGTGTATTAAGTATAGGAATGCCCTATATTGTATAAGTATACATATTTTTTTAAGCTTTATTATTTATTTGTTACTGCAAATAACAATTATCACCAACTATAACACAAAATACCACAGTGTCATTCTATTTTCAATACTTGCCTTTACCTTAGTTTTGGCTTGATCTATGAACTGAGAACATTCTTGGATATATGAGGTGATGTTGGTTTCTGGAACATCCAGAATGGTTATAGTTTTATAGCAGAATAAATCTGGAAAGGAGTTTTTAACACCATAGGCAACATTCAATATATGTGAAACCTGCAAGAAAACAGAAGGAAGTGTTATATTAGGGAAATGTAAAAAAGGTATCTTTGTCTTTTAGAAAAGAAGTGTGGTTACCTTAAATGTCTTCAATGTGTCTATATCCTGCGCTGCATCTTGGGATGCTGCAAAAGAAAAAAACGACAAGTTTGCATCATGCTTGCACAATCTGACGTCCATAGTCAGATCTTGCTATATAAATTAAACTTAATTTGTTAAATAAAAAATACAGTTTAAAAGAACAAATTATCCAATATATTATTCATCTGGAAGTTAGGTTAACTGCATTAAAAAGGTTCAAATTCATACTTAGATATTTCATAGCAATTTAGATGGGCCAACGTTTACTTAAATTATTCAGTGCTTGTTTTCATACATGACAAGACACCGGGATTAGGAGTCTCCTGGGCCAAAGACAGAAGGACTGAGCTTCAGTATGTTTGTACATTGTGTAATGTTCTGTTAAACATAAGCAGTGCTGTGCTGAACAACCAGTTGGTCAGTGATTGAGGTGTGGGTTGTCAGAACAATGTCAACATAGATTCATATAGTGAGGCTTGGCTTCTTAATAACATTTTCAAACAGAGATTCAATCTAAATATTATGTACATATCAACAACATACAGTGGGGCAAAAAAGTATTTAGTCAATGTGATTTTCTGGAATTTTTTTTCTCATTTTGTCTCTCATAGTTGAAGTGTGCCTATGATGACAATTACAGGCCTCTCATCTTTTTAAGTGGGAGAACTTGCACAATTGGTGGCTGACTAAAAACTTTTTTGCCCCACTGTATTACATATCCAGCCCAAAATGGGAGGTAAGAAAATGTATTTTGTTAATTGTCAAAGTCCAAGACTAATTTGATAGATGACTAGCTAACACTTACATTCCAAGCAGTCACATTAAACATACTAGAGAAACAAACATACATTTGTTTCTCTAGTTAGCAGATATTTTTACCAGCCAGAATAGTCTAAACAAAAAAGAAAATTTGCAGATATTGCAGATACGGATAGTTTAAAGCATATGATTATAAGTGTAGCAACGTTATCTAGCATTAACAAGCTTAACCTGGCTCACATTGAAGTGTCTCAAAGTGGCCAAGCGGGGGCAAACGGGGGCTTTGCCCTCTCAGTCGAAATTCTTGCCCCATTTATTTCAGTTTGATATTTAAATGGTTGTAGTTAACAAACCTGTTAGAACTATCAAAGGATTAAGAATTACTTTTTGGGATTTCCATGAAAAATTGTGCTTTGCTGGAATTATTTTCAGAAATTGCCTTTGCCAAAATACCCTTACAAAGCAGGAGAACAGCAGCTGCGGGCACAACCAAACCAAAGAGGCCAATGACCCCAGAAATGGAGTTGCAGAGCTCTACATCATTTATTATTATTTTTGATAATTTACTTTGTGTTTTTCTGCAGTTCAGGTCTCTTCATATATTAGAATTTTAGTCATGCCTTCTAATTAAGCTGTTAGAGACTTGCTCAGCACAAATATTAAAAACAAGTCATTTTTAAGTCAAGTCAAACAGCAGCAGTCTACCCACTTTTCTAACCATTTCTGCAGTCGGCAACGTAAGAAAAAAGTTAGTTATTGCTCACTTGTGCTTACTTGCTACTTCTGGTAAATGCTGCCTTGAATACAGTAGGCTACTCTTTAGTCAGTATACTAATATTGTGTGACCTATGTGATCTGTTGTCAAGAAAACAGCAAACCTCCACTAGCTCTAACATTACAGAAAGACATTAGAACAGTGAGTGTTTGGTTATGTGACTAATTTCATAGGGTTTTATACGGCCAGATGTTGCTGCTTGTTGTAGTCGTCTTCCTAACTACAACATAATTGTCCATTGTTTATTTCAAATGACTCAACTAATGGGCGAGCCAAGTGTTATCGCAGTCTACATTTAAATGTAGGCTACTTCAAAATGTACAGTGTAGGCCTAGGAAAATATGCATCCAGCATAAAGTAGGCTACTTTGTGTTAGCAAGCAAAGCATCTTCTTTTACACTAGTTAAACTCTTTTAACCGACCTGGAGTTACAGTTATTCCAAATTCATAAATTGACAAGGCTGTAGGACAGATTGTTAATTGTATTTTTAGTATTAGGATACTAGCAGGAACAACAACAACTATACAAATTCTACAGAATCTGTTAACAGTAGTGGACTGTTCTTCAACATTGGCAACTAGCCTATGAAAGGTAGGCTATTGAAGGATAGCATCCAAAAAACTTCATATTTTATATAGAGCTAACATTTTCATCTGAGGATGATCTCCACATGCACGACGATGGACTCGACTGTGCATAATGTATCAAGCAAACCAGCATTAGTAGAAACATTTGAATTATTTGTCATACATCTTTTTGATTGTTTTTGTATTTAACATTTTAAATCAAATAAATAAGGCCAAGCACAGTTTGTTTTACATTTTCTTGTTTTAATTTTAACTATTTATTGTATAACTTAGAATGCTGTTATTGTTTTGGTGGATTAATAATAAAAAACTAAATTAAGGGAAATTGCAATTGTATTTACATTACTTTGTTTAAAATTATTTACTATTCATTTGTATAACATCCACTACCATTAATGTTTTGGTGAGATTTCGAATTTTTATTTAAAAAATCAAAATAAATCAAAAACATACATTTTTGTGAGACTCATATTTGAAACAGAATATTTAGAAATAACGCTTAGCATATTATTAATTATATCGACATGATAAACGTGGGAAAGAATGAAAGAGACAATTTATCTGTTAATTAATGTTTTTTTTTTCAGTATAGTAACAAAGTTCAAGGTTTCAAGAGATATTGTTACAAAGGGAAATTAAATAGCCTATGCTCCGTTTTCACCCACCTCAGCTGGGTCTTATTGTGCTTTACTATTGTGTTAGATATATAAAACAAAACATCATACATACACAATACACAAAGATTTCAGTGTCATTTTCGCCTAAAATAATACATAAGAACACTTCCCCATAATCGTAGTAAACAGTGCATTCAATCCTTAATTCTAGCATAAAAATCACAGAAATAATACATATTCAATATTTGGATTGATGATCGCTTCATAGTCAACACCATTATTATTACATCAAAATAGGCTCGCCGCAAGACATCCAGATCGCTTCAATGTTCCTTCAGCTAGAGCTGGATGGTTCCGTTCAGGACACTTTTTTGCCTGTCCGGACCATGCCCTCCACCCTCATCGCCCGTCCGTCCTGCTCAAAATCACTCATCTCCCGTCCATCCTGCTCTACAGTCCGCCCGAACTCACTCATCGTGTGTCGGTCCACGAAACATCCACTCGAGGGCTCCCCCTAGCGAGGACGTCCATATGACCGTACTACAGTGTCCACGTCGCTTTGAGGGATGTAGACCCTATTGGACTAGTTTGCGGATTGTGTTTCATATTTGAAGATCGTTAAGCATTTGTTTGTGAATTTTAGATGCATTTGTTTTAAGATTCTGATTTACATTTGTGGACCACTTTTCCCATTTACCGATCATGATGTATTTGTTTGTAGAGTTTTTATGTAGTATATAATTACATTAGTCAAAATATTACAAACAAATATAAATACATCCACAAATATGTGATCCACAAATTGTGAATTTACTGTTCAAAGTTGTGAGGGATTATCACGAATCATTTGTCATATTTTCAGATTCTTGAGTTACAAGTTGAAAGGAGTTTAATTATGGGTAGTGAAATATATTTCTGGATTGTTTTGTATTTGCAGATCATGAGACATTTGTAGATGTTACATTTTTTTGTAAATTTTATTTTCTGTGTACAAATTGTAGTATACATTTGTAAATTGTGGTCTGCACATTTGCAATAATTTAGAAGTAATTCTATCTCCATATGCTTGTGCCATTGTAACGTCCGATCTATCCACCTTCTCAATAAGGCATTACAGAAGATGAACATGCCCCCAAAAGAATATATCTCCCGTGATATAACTGTGCATCTGATGTATAAGGAGTTTGCTGCAAATTACTAATGTTTCTAAGAAACGTACTGGAAAGCAGTAAAAACTGTTACATCAGCTTTACCAAGCTGGGAGAGGAGCAGTATGAGCAGTGTATACATTTCCTGTTAAAATTATTTTGCTTTTAATTTAAGTCAAACATCTTAATCAAACCTGTTATTTAAACCTGTTGTTGAAATAAAATGTAAAATATGTAATGACAATGTTATTAAATGTTGCTATATTTCCCTTTAAAAATGAATCCGTTTTTTTATTAAAATCAAGTATCTAAATTAAATTGAGCTGTTACTGAAATTTGTTAAACATGCAATTAATCAAATTTGTATGAAGACATTTCTGGCAAAATCACTGTTATTATGTAAATACACTTAATTGCCAGAAGAACTGGTACAGATGAGCCCATACAAAATACATTGCAACGTCACATATGCACATCATTGGTTGAATCTGCCAGTGCATATATACAGTGGTAGACATCCGTAGAAGCATTTAGAGCTGTTTCCGCCCTGAGAATGACAAGTTATCACAATTTAAGGATTTTTTCGATGCGGTTTAATAGTTGGAGCTTGTGAGATGTGTCATTGCATTTCGGAGGTAGAGAAGTTTGTATTTTCACATACTATGATTTCAAGGGTGTACCGTGAATACAAGAATTCTGGCAAAACATCTAACTTACGACAACAGTGTGGTGGTAAAAATACTGTGAGAGAGCATGACCAGCGTCGGCTGACAAGAATCGTTTCACGCGATAGGTCGTGCCACACTGCCTCAAATAATAGTACACCTGATGAATACTGGTGGTGGCTCCGTAAATGGTATGGGGATTGATTAGCTGACATTCAATGGGACCCCAGGTACGTCTACAAACCTCTCTGATAGGTGGACGCTGTGTGTGCATCCTTTCTGACGAGTTATACCCGTTCATGTCCTGCGTTCATTCTGATGGATTTGGCCTCTTCCAACAGGATTTGGCCTCTTCCAAGCTCGTGGAGTTCATAACCTAATCGTACTTCGGCAGTTCTGCGCTCCCGTGGAAGGCCTACCAAGTATTAGACTAGTGTACCCGTTTTTCTGGCACTTCGGCGTATTTGATCATAGAAAAGCAAAAGCAAACGAAAATGCAGGTCATCACAGCTAGTGCGGCCGTTAGGCCTGGACTATTGAGCCCTGGGTCTTTTTGGAATAACCCCGGATATTCTAACCCAATTACAAAAATAAAATTAAGATGTAGCTTGTTATTGAGTTGACATTAAGGCAGATGAAATGGGGCTAAGAAACAAACTCAGAAAGAGCAGATGTTTTCATAGCGCATGCTTTGGTTCAATTTAGCAGGGTTGTTACTTGCTATACAGAGTATTGCGCTTGTTTCAGCAACAAACCGCATTTGTTAAGGCAGTGTGACTCGCAAAGGAAGCAAACTGGTTTTACGTGGAACGGAGAAGGACAATAAAAATATTACATCCAGTGCTTTGGTTCGCTTGGTAATCGCTACACTGACATGTAGCGCGAATACAAGCAGGAGCGAAAGAGTCTCATCCAGATGGTTCACACCTTACGGTCTAATGTCGTTTTGTGTCCCAGGGACATTCACATTGGCTAATAGGAATGTCACTATTAGTAGTTATACACTGTTCACAAATAGAAACAAAACTAAATTTCTCAACACAGTTTTGAACAAGTGTTGTCAATTCGACATTTGCTCACTAGCAAATAAATCAAGCGAAACTAATGCAGCAAAATCCTGTTTGAATTTCCACAAGCCAGCATCTGTTAATAAAGCTAGTGTCACTGGATTAGCTTTCAATAGCTATAGACCCACTTGCATTGATCAACATATGCCTTGGGATCATGAAATACGGCAATACATTTTGAAATAAGTCAAAGAAAGCTGAAATGCCTTTAAATGCTTAAATACACCAGGGAATTATGAAATAGGTCAGGTATTTCATATTATTAAATAAATATTGTAATGAACAAAAACAAATTGGAAAATACATGTATTATTATTAAATATAATTAAATTATCTTTAAAAGGGGCATTATAAATAAGATTTTATAATAATGTGCAACTTAAAATTATATTTATTTAAATGTTTATATATTTATTTAATTTAGACCCCTTTGTCCTTTATATGTAAGCTTACTACTCATATTAATAAATCGATGAAGTACATGGAAGGGGCCTAAAGAACGGAATAGATTTGTATTGTATATTAGGCGGTCAGGGTCAATCTATCCCAGGATTTTCACTCTTTTCCAGGGGGGTCACTGACCTGAATGTAATAATGGGGGGTCATGACCCCCCCAGACCCCTAATTATACACCTTGGCCTAAACCAGCATACACTCAGCCCTGGATTAAATTAGTTAATGCCTGTAGGTGTGCTCTGTATCCTTAAATAATCTCCATATCGCTTCAGTTGCATAAAACTGGCACAAGGGTAAACCACTTGCTGAACCCTGAATATGGCAAAGTGACCACACCTACCAAACGGAAACCAAATTCTCTAGGTCAATTCCTTTTTGTTTTCCGCTGGTTATCCTAAACTCTATTGCAACTAAACGTATTTTTGTAAAAATACATTCCTGTTCAAAATAACATACTGTATATATATATATATATATATATATATATATATATATATATATATATATATATATATATATATATATATATATATATATATATATATATATATATA
>JACXGJ010009156.1:0-24974 GCA_016801105.1 Esox niger
GGAATTCAAGTGCACACAGAGAAAATACACAAACATACCAATTTTCTGTGTTTTCCAGTAATGAGAACCTCTAACCTGACAAAGCCCCTGAACCGCAAAAGCAGAGTTACGTAACCGCAACATAGCATGTTTACATCCAGACCACACACACACACACACACACACACACACACACACACACACACACACACACACACACTCCTTTATGGACCAGCCTGTTGTGGAACTAAGATCACGTAATGCACATAACAGACCCACATTGGGAAGACATCTGCACCACAAACAACAGAGCTGTGATTCTGAACTGAAGATTAAAACATAAAATCGTACTGATCGCAGATTCCATGGCCCAAGGGATTTTTAAAAGGCCAACCGATCTCATTAGCATATAGGCCTTGTGTATCGTTTGCGCGTGTATGCATGCGTGCATATACATACGCATTTCTGATAAACCTGATGTAGCCTGGCTCTGAGAAAACAGGCTTGGAGGTGGGAGATTTTCAAAGCTCTGAATGATCAAACGGACTGCATGTTCTCTGTAAAACCCCAGTCTCATTTCATTTATAATAATGCTGGGAAACAAGCCGTTGAAAATTTGAGCAACATCGCCTGGATTAAAACTTCTACAAAATCAATAATATGTTTTTCCTTTAATCTCTCCACTGACACTCCTTTACTACTCTGCATCGGTCTCTCAGTCTCTTCCTCACTTCTCTCCTTACAGCTTGGATGTGTAACAACTCGGTTGTGTAACAACTCGGATGTGTAACAACTCCACAGGTATGTGGTTAGCGGCACATTATTACTCACCTCAGTGGGAATGGAGTTCTGGCCTGGCCACACCTACCCTTTGCTGAAGCCATCTGATTGGTCCTAATAATTGAATCTAAGTGGGCAGAGCAACCTTTTTGAAAATCTGTCCTTTGTTTTCATTGGTTAGAGATGATCCAATCGCTAATGACAACTCCTTTCATTTTTTGGTCACCTAAACTACTGCAATGGATTCTCAAGTCAGAAACAACATTGCAAACAATAACGCAGGGAAAGGTTTCGGTCCATCTGGGCGGTACGGACCAAAACCCAAATTCTGATAAACTGCTATTAATGTGTACTGCAGTAAAACAAGAACATATTTTTTAAGCGAATACACTTGATTATTGTAGCCAATAGGATATACAAACCCGTATCAGCCAATGTATTTCAACTTCACATTTCTCCCATACACTGTAGGCTACTTGCTGTAATGAAGATAACCAGCAACATGCATACGATAAGTGTTGATCCTTTTTGGTTTATCATTCCGGCTCTGCCAAGGCTATACCGTTTAAGCTTGCTAGAGACAGTATATAATACATAAAATAGCTTAGAAATGTAACAATTTGGAGATAACAGCCTTTTCCTATGATCCTTTCTAGGCTGTTTATATTATGGCTGGCTCTCCCCTCCTATAAGCTCTTTAAAATGTCCACGGAGAAAAAATATCACTGGAGGTGGAAACGGTTCAGTCAGTTGTCTTCATACTCTAAATGCATTTTCATTTTGATCTGATCATCCTGTAAGCTAGCTGGCGCAGGTGACAGTTGTGTACACAGTGACCTTAATATCTCCACGTCTGATCTGATGTAGCCTGGGTAGCGTGCCGTAGCCTGGGTAGCGTGCCGTAGCCTGGGTAGCGTGCCGTAGCCTGGTTAGCGTGCCGTAGCCTGGTTAGCGTGCCGTAGCCTGGTTAGCGTGCCGTAACCTGGGTAGCGTGCCGTAGCCTGGGTAGCGTGACGTAGCCTGGGTAGCGTGACGTAGCCTGGGTAGCGTGACGTAGCCTGGGTAGCGTGACGTAGGCTGGGTAGCGTGACGTAGGCTGGGTAGCGTGACGTAGGCTGGGTAGCGTGACGTAGGCTGGGTAGCGTGACGTAGGATGGGTAGCGTGACGTAGGATGGGTAGCGTGACGTAGCCTGGGTAGCGTAACGTAGGCTGGGTAGCGTAACGTAGGCTGGGTAGCGTAACGTAGGCTGGGTAGCATAACGTCCTAAAGGTTTTTTTAAAAGAAAAAATATAACACTTAAAATTGAAATGATTCCTTGTAACCAGTTAAGTTTTGCTAATGTAGACAGACTGACTGCCCTAATATTAGAAAACTGTTACTGAGCTGGCTGCCATGATTTCATAGAGGCCTTCTGCTGACAGCCTGAGACTTGTTTGAGGAAGGGCATGTGTGTGTGTGTGTGTGTGTGCGTGCGTGCGTGCGCGTTCTGAAGGCCTGAGACTACATTGCTCCACATTGCAGCCTGAATGACCCATACAACTCTCATACAAACAGAGGGATAAAGGGATGAATGAAAGGGCTGGCTGAGTTACCGGAGGAGACAAACCCCTCCTCCGGGATCTCAGAGCTTGGTTTTCGGCGCATGTGGAGGATAGGTCCTAGTGCGTCCGTAGCATTTAAAGGTCCCTCTTTCCCGCACGGCTTTGTGTGGAGAACAATACCTCCATACAGATGGCCAGCCGTCCCAGGGCAGAGGGGGGCAACACTGCCAGCCCTACAGACACACACACCCCTGTAAGGCAACCACAGCCCTGGGAACCAGGGCTGTCTATAACAGAAATTTGTGCTTTGCTTCACAACAAGGCGGAATGAAGTTATGACTCCTGCACTGAAACGAAGATACCCATAGGAGGAACTCAGACCCTCCAAAGTCAAATCACTTCCTTGAAAGAAACCCTGTTTTCTACGAGGACAGCGGCAAACAGTTGTCTAACTTGAGGTCTGACTCAACTCCAAAAAGTTCAGTCCAGTCTTGGCACCAGTGGGAACGACACGGGGCTTCTTCGCTCTCCTCCCATCTATTTGCATCTCTCTGCACGTCTCTTCACGCGTGAAACAGACTGTAGATGAATCCCCTTCGGTCGCCTGGACGTCTACACAGGTCTCATATGAGCACAGACAAACGAAAACTGCTTACGCACTCCTTAACACAACGACATCTGTGGCAGTTTCACTCTCCAAGTAGTCAAGGTGAGCCCTTCCCATTGGACAGCCTGCAACACATATTGCTAAAGGTCAACCCTACATCTGCATAACTTTGGGCAAGGTGAAGGTTGAACACTGCTGAGTTAGTGTCTGCCTGGACAATATAAATCGCTGACGGACACAAACTTCCCTGAGGGGGGCGATGGTTCCTCTGGAGGGCTACTAGTTGCTGACTTTTGTCTGGCTGCTCCTCCGAAGGTCACCTGCACAGTGTGTCTGTACAAACTGGGTATTGCTGAGGTCTCGTTTTGCTGTGTGTAGCCAGCCAACAGGGGTCTAGCAGATGTGCCACCTGCCCTCATCGACAGCACCTCACCGCTATCCTGGCTCAACGCAACCCAGGAGCCACAGATCGCTGGAGTCGAGTCGTCTCGCCAGAGCCACTACGGTGTAACCGAACGTCCTGAAAACGTCCACCACCACGTGCTCATGCTCTCCGGCGGTCGTCGACAGGTGAGACGCCGACGCGCATGTGACCTCGCACGTGACCTCTGCCATTCACCGCCCCAAAGCTCCCGTCGCTCCCATTTCCTCCACTCCGCCGGCTCCTAGGCCGGACGTGGGCCAATCCATCCGCCCCATTGATCATCAGCGTTGTCAAGACAACCGCCCCGGCCTCTCTCCATTTAAAAACGGGGAGGGGGGCGGGGGGGAAGAGACTTAAACTACAGGACTACACACACAATACTAGCAGGAATCTCAGGCCCACAACCAAACAGCGTAATACTCAAATCACCTGAATACACATAGTTAGCCACATTTAATACCTGCTGAATGACAGCAAGAATACACAGTATGACGTTCAGGTCTATTGATTTAACTGATAGGTATCAATCTCATACACCATACTAGCCTATATGTGACCAGTACAGTATAGTCCTTTGTGGAGACTGTATGTTTAAAGGGCTGTGCTGGCTGGTTAGCTCAGGCCTATAACCTCATTCTGTCCGATGGGAGCAACACTGATGAGAGTGAATGAACTGTTCAGACAGCATGTCCAGGCACAGACAGAGACTGGCAGCGAGAGAGACAGCAGGAGAGAGTCCTGCGTGTCAGAGAGACAGAGTTTTTTTTTGTCTCTCTTCACTTTTACATTCGCAGAAAGAATGATGGAGAAAAGAGAGGCAGAGAAAAACACGGACAGAGAGCCAGTAAAAGCAAGGCTCACTTCAACCGTTGCTTGGCCAGGAATGCGACCCACACGGGACATCCTGACAGGCAGGCAGTTGCTGATTGACAATACCCAGCTGAAATGACCCCCTGCGGGTGTCTGGACCTCCTCACTGGTACGTCACTCTCTTATCTGTCCTGGGTCCCTCTATGTAAGCATATCAACCAGATAACCAGAACCGACCGGACGACCAAGCAGGGTATGACCCAATAACACCCGGAGGCCCAGCACACAGACCCAGGTAGGGAGAGACTGCGACTGTGTCCTGTAAGACTCACCATGCCTAACAACTGGCTTACAATTCAGTCATTGTCCAATAAGAGTGTATCATAGTCTGACACAACTCTAACAGGGAACACGATTCGCTTAATTTAAACCGACACACCAAATGACGAAACACTTAACAAGTCCAACCAGTTTTCTGTACGGCATCCTGAGGCTTGAGGTGGGGGCGAGGCCTTCCACACTAATCTGTTACCATGACAATAAATCAGAGTGTAAAAACATATGTCTGCAGGCAGAGTAATGTTGCTCAATGTTTCTATGGCTGGACAAACAGGATCACATCGGTAGAAACGTCCATTTCCTGTCTGACACAATATTTCTGACACTGTGCTTAGTCGGAACTTGCATGACTAGAAAGAAAAGATGGCAAATTGGGAAAACAAACACTGTCGAGGTGAATTTGTTATCCCGATAAACGTCTTAGTTTCATTGGTATGCAAAAAGTATACAGTGAACAGCAAGGCTTCGGTCAACTGGATATTTTTTATATTTGTCAAATATTTGTTTTTGTCTGGGCCCAAGCCATTGCCAGGGATTCTGATTTCATTTTGGGATTCTTTTGTAGCACTATAATACAATATGAATAACTGGGCATTGTGTAACCCCAGACACACATATCACTTTCCATGTTTAGTTACTGAATCTTTTCACTTTCCTTTAGGTCTGTTAGTTAAACAGAACTCACACAGACTCATTCTCTACTTCTGAATGAATCATTGACACTTTTTTAACCAATGCCCAGTCAGACTGGTAGGTTTGCATAGGAGAGATTATCACATTTAGGTGAGTCATTCTTACCATGTTTAACGGCTTTTCCGTCTGTGGCTAACAAGGGCCTAATTTTTATTTTGCTTAAGTTTTACAGCATTTGACTAAACTTCAAAACATTTTACTGAAAGGGGTGGTGTTACTTCCAAACAAACTAATGAAATCAACTTAATGAAACGTCAAAATCATGGGTTTGATCCAGTTGTTGAGAAACTTTCTGTCAGCATAGAGCTTTTCTGGGTACCCCAACATAGAAGAACCAAGTGGTTCCAGAACCAAGCAGTAGAACCAAGCAGTTCCAGGCAGCGTCCTTGTTGAAGACCTCACAGATCATTTAGGCAGATCGTTTATTGCTTTACTCTTTATTAACGGCCCTGATCGGGGTTTAATTCCACTGAATTCCCCTCAAAACCTAAACACACCCACAGCCTGTAGAGTGGATTAACCCTTAAGAGGTCAGCACTGCTACTGGCTCAACGAGCCGGATCATCTATAAGTTAATTAGAATATTAATGTGACAATAGATTAGGGGTGATTATCCAGGAACAGCCGGCTGGGAGCTGTCTACTAACTCAACGTTCTGGTTCAACTGGTTTATAGATGTCCGAAAAACAGATAACTCTCCCAATTAGGTCATCAACAGCGATTTACCCAGAAGGCATCATTCAACAGGAACTATTGACAGATGAATTACCTCACACTTCCTCTGCAAAGAATCATTTATATGATATTTTTGAGTTTATTTTCAATGCCGCTCATCATCTTAGTCAAGCGTCATTTTGCAAGCCACGTCATTTCTCAGGAGGAGCGGGGCTGAGGGGGTGTTTGTGTATGTTAGACCTTACAGGAGTCAGTGGGTGTCGCCTGTGAAAGGATCCCCTTATCTTTGTGTCCGCCCCATTTAAACCTACCTGGAAACGCAGCGCAGGAGAATGACTGATTTAGAGGAATACCTCAAATCTCAGTCATCAGGTTTGGCCCTCAGCCACACAACATTGACTAGTCCTCCGCACAGTGCACGCACGCGCGCACGCACACAGAGAGACAACGACGATGCAATTAACATGTGCAACTCAACTGCATCATATTTCACCAGGAAGGCCACCAGCGGCAGAGAATGGCGACACTGGCTCAGTAAGAGAACAGACGGCTGCATGCGTGGCTCGATACAGCGACACGCAGCGCAACACACCTTAACCCCAGCGCACCCCAGCCCCTACCAAGCCCTGCCACGCCCACCACCATCCACACAACCCCATACTACCAAAACCAAGTCCAAAGGCCTTGTGTTTGCTTCTGTCTCACGCTCCTTGCTCTTTTATGAGAGAGGGGAGCTAAAAATGTAAGCAATTTGGTTTGTAAAGACGTGGCTACAGTCTGGAGGTGGCTACAGTCAAGCATTCGGTTGACATTACGTTACATACCATGGTGGTCTGTGTATTCAACAGAAGTATGCTGTAATGCCGAAGCTATAATCTGTGGTATTCATTCTCCAAGAGGAGGGCAGCTCTAGAGTCCTCTAGTCCACATATCCATTCCTCCGCATATCAGCGCATCTGAAACAAAGCTCTCAGTTAGAACCTCAGTTACAGTGTTTGTTGGTCGTTTGTCGATCAATGGGAGACTTTGGCGTTTGGATGCAATGACTGAAGCGGTCAACTTAGCAAACCCTTAATCATGGCCACCGACAAGCAGAATGCTGTGCTCGGACTTAGCCCAGTCGTCACAGCATTGGATGAATAGCCATTAGGCAGGAGGAGAGAATTCCAGAGACGACAATGTTAAAAAGAAGAACATGTTTGATGTACTCTGGAGCAATGCACTTCACACTAATTGCCCATGGAAATTGCTATGGAAAAGTGAATCCGCGAAATCATGGCTTGCAATATGAAAATGCACATTTACATCCCTAGTCCATCTGAACCGCGGCTTTGACTGACACACATCAGTCGGAGAGAGGACAGACCTGGAACCAAAGACCAAAATATCCCCCACAAAAGATTTCAAACACGATTTGATTTAGGATAAAACATAACAACGAAGAATGGGGACTTGGCCCAAGCCTGAAGCCAAACTACTGTTGACACAGGTCATGTTGGTCAAGCAGCATGAAACGGGAGGTTGCCCTCTGTCTGTCAGGGCCATGTGAAGAGGGGGAGGGAGAGTGGCTCAGAGTCGGCCCAGACTGACTGTGATGGACACAGGGCTAACGGTGTTAGCACAAGGAACAGGCCAATTGGACCAGTCCCGGGGCAGACCTTGGCACCGCTTCTGGCCAAACAACAGCTTAGACAGACTAGAGAGGAAATCCCTGTGCAGCCCCTTCCTGCCACAGGCATACAGGAAGACACAAAATTGTGCTATGCAATGATGTTTATGCGCCGATTTAAAAAATACAAAATAAAACAGCTCCGTGGTTCGCCAGTTCTGTAGCACGGACGTACAGTACACACCTTCAGGGTAAAAAGACAACAGCAGTGGTATCAGAAGATGGAACGCTATTCCCTTTGGGAAGTGCATCCGTGTGTGGTCGCTGGTCCTAAAACAAATCCAATGTTTTATTTAGGCAGCCTGTTTGTTTGTATGGAACAGCACAAAGTAGATCCTATTCATCCCACAGAACAGATCATAGTATTATTGGGATGTGTGTGTGTGTGTGTGTGTGTGTGCGTAGGTAGGTTATTGGTGATGTGCAGCTAAAACCAGGCTTAGCGTCCTATTTGATTATGGTATTTCATCAAACACTCCGCCAAAGCCTGGGTATTTAGGTCTTAGAACAGCATTGATTTCTCGTCCTCTTGATGCATTTCAGAGGGGGCGAGACAGGGCCGGAGAAAGAGAAAAAAGAAACAGAGAAAGAGACGAGAGGAAGCGACTGGGAGGGTTTGAAACTGAGGGAGAGATGAAGAAAGGGCCAGAGACCCTGAGGAGGCCAGACAGAATGAGACTGAGAGAGAGAGAAATAAAGCCAACGAAAGAAATCCCTGTCAGCCAAAGATAACAAAGATAATCAGTGAACTCATCCTAAATCAATTTGCCTCAGTCCTTCTAAAAGCAATTAAGATAGTCCTCTCTTCTTCCTGCAGGGTGGTAATACTCAGTGACCTCATTCGACACACACACACACACACACACACACACACACACGATGGCGGGACACTGAAGAAGCTAGTTATGCACCCTGTGGTGTTCCAGTAAGCAGGCCCAATCATGACTCCGTTTTAGATGGAGAGTATTTCAACGCATCAGCAGTGAGGGAATTCACCATGTTAATAGTTACACACAGGGCTCTGAGGGCTACGGAAGAAAGAGGCCATCCCAGAGGCACTCAGTCGCTGTCAGGTTAATCCACTGCTGAGTGGGTCTTTGCGGGGATCGGCCCAGAGGGATTGCTACTCGAGCGATAACTCGATAACTTAGTACAGTACCATGCTTCTGTTTTATAACCTGGCCACAGAGGTATTTTGGGTCCTGGCCAGACAGCTTGTCAACAACACGGTTTACTAAGACCGCTTATAAAACATGTGCAGGAACCAGACTTAAAATGATAACATTTCAATTACCTCCCGCTAGCGGACTAGATTGTTTTCCAACTTCTCCCATCCGGAAAACCTAAATACAAGACGCTGATTCACGCGTTTTCTTTGTTTCTCAGGGATCTCCGCATTAAGTTCCCGGAGGGGGGTTGGAGATACTCCATTCGGTTACATCCCCGGGAGCACAAGTCTTGGAACAGACAGAGGCTATTGTATGATACAGGTGTGTGTGTGTGTGTGTGTGTGTGTGTGTGTGTGTGTGTGTGTAACTCACCGTTAAGTCCATTGGGGATGCTCCTGTGATGGTGAGGAGCTGACAAATCATCCATGGACCTCCGCTGGATGGTGTTGCCCAGCTTGCCCTCCCTCTCCGCGGACAACTTCTGTATTTGGTTGTGGTTGTTGTGATGGTCAGGGCTGCCTGCACTCCCGGTGCTGGAGGTACTGCTACCATCCCCGACGTCTCGAACCGTTCCGGTGCCGCTGTTAAGATTGGTGAGGCTGGACTGGGAGTCTATGGAGCTGCGGGAACCGGCTCCGTTCCTCTCCTCGTCCAGCATTAGGATAATCTCCTTCAGGTCCATATTCTCGCGGACTACCAACTCCTGGTTGCCCTCAAGTTCCTTCAGCTTTAGCTGGTAGTTGCCCACCTCCTTCCACAAGGTGCTTGCTGAGTACCTGCCAAACCGCTGCCACTCCCGGGACAGCTTCTTGCCTTTCTGGCGGTCGTCGTCCAGGAAACAGCAGAGTTCGCGCAGCTCGTTGTTGTCGTCCTGGAGCTTCTGGTTGATCTCCTTCAGGTTGCGTATCTCGTGCAGGTGCACCTGCAGCCTCCGGTTAACGTCTTTCATCATGTTACCGTGCTCGATCATCAGGTTCATCTTTTCGTTGTCCACCCTCCGCAAGCGCTTGATCAGCTCCTCCTTGCCGCACCGAAGCAGCTCTTCTTCCGACAGCTGCTTAAGGTCTGGGTCCTTGGATCCCTCGGATGGGTTTTTGGCCATGCCTCACGCGGTCTGCGCCTTCTCTACTAGGGTCGGTACAACGGGAACGCGAAATACGTTGGATGTTCAGGCTAAACAGCCGAGTCTCAATTGTTTAATTGAATAAAAAAATGAAGACATGACACTGAAAGTATTTTACTGCCACGGTGTCATCCGATCAGATCAAAAAGTTACATTGATCAAATGAAAATGGCAATGCGATGTTGGCTATGGCAACCATGCAAACGACACTGTGAGCACCACAGGCGATGAAAATGAGCTTGCAGTTAATCTTAAAATACTTATATGTGTTCGTTCATGAATATTGGCTAAATACGTTGATTTCCTTACCAACATAAAATGAAAACAAGTTCATATTTAACGCTAAAAGCTCCATCACTTATCCCTCGATTTGTTCAGATCAAAATAAAGAAAATATCGGCGAAAATAATATATTTCTATAAAACGCAGTTACATTTTTTTACTGAAATATGCACTTTGAAAAATATATAATAACCTATTTAGAGTTCCATCCCAGCACGTCGCTTTCCCGATACATCAGAAACGAACGGCTTTAACAACTGACACAGAGCTCGAACTGCTCTTTCAAAGATAAGCCTCTTTTCCCAAAGTGGTGACTGGGCAGCAGATTGAATCCCCCAGCTCTTGGGGAATTAGCATCGTCCTCCCCCGCGTCCACCGACTATAGTGGGGACTTTGGTTCGAAAAAGCTCAAGGAGATTTCAGTAAAGGCGGCCAATCAAGACGCGAGAAGGCAGGTAGCTAGCATTGCGCTTTTATGGAGAGCGTGCACACGGGCTCCGCGCAATGAACCGTACTGCCTTCTTAAAGGGACAGTATAAAATGTCACTCGGAAAAAGCGCAGAGTAGATAGACCGATCGGGCATGAGCATAACATCACCACTGACTGGTGAAGATCACTGATAATCTCGTCATCATGGCACCTGTCAGTGGGTGGGATATATTAGGCAGCAAGTGAACATCCTGTCCTCAACGTTGATGTGTTAGAAGCATGAAAAATGTAAAACAATTATAATAATAAGGATCTGGACGACTTTGACGAGGGCCAAATTCTAATGGCCGTGTGGTCCGATCGAACAGACGAGCTACTGTAGCTCAAACTGCTGAAAAAGGTCATGCTGGTACAGACAGAAAGGTGTCTGAACAAAGTGCATTACAGTTTGTTGGGTATGGGGCTGCGTAGCCGTAGACCAGTCAGGGTGCCCATGCTGACCGCTGCCAAAAGTGCCTACAATGGGCACGTGGGCATCAGAACTGGACCACAGAGCACTGGAAGAAGGTGGCCTGGTCTGATGAATCAAGTTTTCTTTTATATCACATGGCTGGCCGGTACGTGTGCGTTGCTTACCTGGAGAACACAGGATGCACTATGGGAAGAAGGCAAGCCGGTGGAGGCAGTGTGATGCTTTGGGAAATGTTCTGCTGGGAAACCTTGGATCCTGCCATTCATGTGGATGTTACTTAGGCACGTACCACCTACCTGAGCATTGCTGCAGACCATGTACTCTTTCATGGCCACAGTAATGCTTGATGACATTGGCCTCTTTCAGCAGGATAATGCGCCCTGCCACAAAGCAAAAATGGTTGAAGAATGGTTTAAGGAACACAACAATGAGTTCAAGGTGTTTACTTGGTCTCGAAATTCCCCAGATCTCAATCCAATCAAACATCAATGGGATGTGCTGGACAAACAGGTCCGATCCATGGAGGCCCCACCTCGTAACTTACAGGACATAAAGGATCTGCTGCTAACGTCTTGGTGCCAGATACCACAGCACACCTTCAGAGGTCTAGTGGAGTCCATGCCTCAGGGCTGTTTTGGTGGCAAAAGGGTGACCTAAAACCATATTATGCTGGTGGTCATTATGTTATGGCTGATCGGGGTACATCAATGCAATTTGTGGAATGGGTATGATTTCTAAATAACTGTCAGCAAATAAAAATGTTACTTCCAGGCTTATACAGAAATGACATTTCAAAAAAAGATTTTCTTTTTTAGAAACCACTATATATTTTGTTTTGTCTTTTTTTCTCTTACAAAACTTGGTTAAGTAATAGCAGTCAATATGGCTTGTAATTATTGTTGTTCATCAAATGTGTTTTATTAATGTATTGCATGGTGCATATTTAGTTTAACATGTCAGGCAGCCAACACCTTAACTGGGTTTCATAGCAGGGCGATGGCGTATGCATACAGTAGCTAAAAGGTAAGCAGCAGTTGGGCAGTAAGTTAGCCGTATGTCTGATTATCATCACTAAAGGTTGTAGTCTTTCGTTGTCTGCGTGTGAACAGTAAGAACTACGTCATTTGTGCTGTCTTTCTCGTGGGTTGATGAGTCTAAACCTCATTAGCATGCTAAACTCGCCACTGACGGGATGATATAAACATGATTATGCCCACCAAGTTAATACAGCACCACTGTAAAGTGTTCCCTCTTGGTTCTCTTAATTGCTATGTTTGAATGAGTAGCTGTAGATATAGTTTAGGTTTCCTTGCATGTGCATGCTGACACAATTCAAACAAAGTGGACTTCTAATTCCAAACGTTTGACGAATTACTGAAATATCAAAGCTGGGGCAGCAGCGTAAAAAGAAATATCACAAGTCGCACGCTTTAATTTGCAAATCGGTCAACACAGGACGCCTTTTTCTTCATAATATATAAATAGAAATGAATAGAGCAGATGGATCATTTCTTTTCAACATCTTTTTCCATTTTCAATGCGTTTCTTCCTATGCGTTAAACGTAATCCAGTTGGGTTTTTTTAAACGCCGGAACGTGTCTAGAATGACACCCACACAAAGCACTGGAGTTAAAAAAAAATCTGAAATGTATGAAAACATGATAATGTCCTTGTTGGCTGCAGATTCACAACACCTTGCTGAAAAATTACAATCTTGTGCAACTGAGTGATGTTTGCAGAATTCTAAATAAATGTATTTAAGTATAATAACTAACATTAACAAAAGGCGGTATAGGGTACATTTGGTCAGGGAGTTACTCAAAAAGGTGAAACACATTAGAGAAATTGTTTGTACACTGCATAACAGTAGCATGAAAAAAGGATCTGAGCGACTGTGACAGAGGGCCAAATTCTGATGGCTGGACGACTGGGTCAGAGAATTTCCAAAACTTCTGCCTTCGTGGGATTATTTTCTTTTGATGAAACCACTATATATTTTGTTTGGTCTCTTTTCTAGTACAAAACATGGCTAAGTAATTGTTATCTATATGGCTTGTAATTATTGTTCTAAATTAACAAACAACAAGAGATCTGCAAAATAGAACAGACTATGTCAAGTCAGTCCTGTTAAATCTCGTCATAAAATAGAACAATTATTGTAATTAATTTTTGTTAAGTAATGTTACAAGAGGCCATTGGCTCCATATCTTGCCAGAAACAATAGTTAGTTCATAAAGACAGTACAGGTCAGAAAATGGATCCGTCAAGTTTCAAGATCAGCTACACAAACACCAACTTCAACAATCCTCAATTAACAGTGTTAGTCATTTCAAGGTGCGGTTTGGCTGGTGGGTGTTTGTCCTCTGTGTCTGATGTTACACATCACTCCGCTCTTTGGTCTCAGAGTGCCAGTGTCCAGGATGTCAAATGACTGGCTGGGCAGCAGGCTGAAGTCAAACCTCTGCAACAGCTTGGCCATTACTACCTTCGCCTCCATCTGGAAACAACAAATCTCTTTACAGGACGACAAATCTGCAATGCTCAACCACAAGAACAAGCAGGAGTAGGCCTGGAGTAAAACTACTGAAATGAAAAGTATAACCAGAACTAAAGTCATTTCAATGTATTTCATACAAGCGGTCTGCTCACCTGTGCAAAATTCTGTCCCAGACATGAACGTGGACCCAGAGCAAAGGGGTAGTAGCAGTAATAGGGCCTTCAGGACAGAAACCCACACAACATGCAGAACAAGTACTAAGATATATGGTTGCAGGATTTCACTATGAGCATAAAATTATGAAAATAAGGCCATCTGTAAACCTGTGTGAAATTCCCTTGTAATCAATGAACATGATATAAAGGACAACACTAGAAAAATGTATTGGCTCACTTGGCGGCATCTGGATGGAATCTCTCTGGGTCAAATGTCAACGGGTCTTCGAAGAACTTATCCATCCGTCCACAGACATATGAATTGAACTGAGACAAGACAAGATGTTGTAGAGGTAATACAACAAAAGACACAATTTGGAGACTGTAAAGTGGAGGTACGATGAAATAACTGAGTAGTGACTAGTGGAACTAATAAACTAATAAAATATCAGAGAACCATTTTTTACAGTACTAATGTGTAAAACTTAATCAGATGTTGTGTACCACATCTTCAAGTTGGCTAGCTAGGTTTGGCTAGTTACAAGTTATGGAGAATCATGATAACCAGCTTATCTCTTTCAACTTAGTGCTGTGAATGTAATGTGGAGATAAAATGTCTAACACTCAGAAATGAAATGAGGCCATACATTTAAATAAAACAAGCTGAAACAAACTTCACAACGGTCATGAGCAGTTGCGTTTAAGTAACTCACAAAGCACGTGGTTCCAGCAGGGATGTGGATCCCATTTATGACAATGTTTTTAGGGATTGAGCGTGACGTCCCAGGTGCCGTGGGGTACAACCTTAGAGTCTCCTTCAACACCTGACAGATCATCAAACACAATAATCTGGTGAACTATGAGTGGCGATTCCTGGACTCAAGACTTGTTTTAGCTCCCTGATGAAATGCTTTGGCTTTAGACCAAAGGCCAATGAAGATGTATTGTTGCTGACAGATTGCTCTGGTAAAATCCAGTCAGTTTTACCCAAGCGCTACCGATACATATACATGTATAAAAAAAACTAAATACATTTATCTCACCTACCTGAGACAAGTAGGTCATTTTCCCCAGGTCGTCAAAGCTTATTTCCCGCTTCATTCCAAGGACATCATCTATTTCCTGCTTTATCCTAATGAGGTAAGTGACACTTAGAAACTCAACCAATCCTGTTTAATTACACAATTTAAAATAAAAAACCAAGAAATCAAAATGTGCCCTACTTTGCCAATATGTCTGGCAGTCTTCCAAGTTCCATGACAGCAAAAGCTAGCTGATTGGCTGTTGTCTCTTGTCCTGTCAGTGCCAATAGCAAGCCATTTATAAAAACTGTTAGAGCTTTAGCTTCCAACTTTAGTTTCATTTTGAGTGATATTATATAACAAGAGAAACACATTTCAGGGAGACCTACCAGCAATGAAAAATGTCACAAAGTTGTCCAGCATAAGCTCCTCATCGTCATTTCCCAAATGTTCCTCTGAAATGATTAATAGACAATAAGAGCATTCAGACAGTAACACACGGGTACAGCATTCAGATAATAACACACATTTAGAGCATTCAGACAGTAACACGCAGGTACTGCATTCAGATAATAACACACATTTAGAGCATTCAGATAATAACACACATTTAGAGAATTCAGACAATAACACACATTTAGAGCATTCAGATTATAACGCATGTTTAGAGCATTCAGACAATACCACATATTCAGACAATAACACTATAAATCCACAGAACTAAAATGAATATTTCTGCATGAACAGTTTATCAAAAACTTGACTGGTCTGCCAAACACCTGAATCTAAATTCTACTGTGAAAGCAGCAAGGTAGAAGATCTACACTAAAACACACCATTGTCAGCTGTCTTGAGGATTTTTGCTAGAATGTCTTTTGGAACGTCTTCCCCATTTTGGACGGCCATTTTCCTCTTGTTGATCCACTGTCTGCCTGTAGTACGCAGCAGCTTAGCAGCTTCCTTCACCTCGCTGATGAACTTCCAGTTCTTTGGGTTGAGCTGGAAATAAATCAAACTTTTATTAGCAAGGAAAGCTTAATTTAAAAATGTCATATTGCCATACTACGAGGTCACTACAACACTTTGAAATTGTGAAAATTGTCTGACTTTTACTATTGAAAATTTTTCAGTATGGACATTAAGATGGAGATTGCTATGAATTGTGGTTATTCTGGTCTGTTTACAACCAGGATATTGATGAGGCATCTCAGGGGATTGTGGTATATTGTCCATGTACTCACTGGTGTGTCGTGCACAGGAACAGCTCTTAGCCATGTTATGATGGCCATATACCACAACCCCTAGTGTCTTATTGTGTAAATAGAACAGGGGAAATTATTTCATCACAAAATGTCAGCCTATTCCGGTTAAACTTTTAGCCCAGGTCATAAAATCCGACCTGATGATAAAAACAAACAAATGATGGATGTCCTAGAATCTGCTCTCTTTCAGGTCAATCGGTTTTTCGACTCACTGATCTCTGAGCAGTTTAGAACGTAATTTAAAGAGGTATTGTGCATGAGTTCTGTTTGTTTTGAATAAATGTATTCAATATTCATATGTTTATGGCTGTTTCTGTTTGTATTGTATATTGATGTGACACACAGGGCCAATTTGAGAACTGAACACGTTTAACATTACCATTCACCTGAAATGTCTTGTCACTAGTATGGTGGACCGACCCTTTTAGACACAATTCTATGGCTTTGGGAAATGGAGAGTCCCCGTCATTCAACAGATCCAAATCCACTCCAAACGCCACCTACAGATAAAATAAAATTGAAGATTTAGGACGTATTTATTTACAACATGTTAACTTAAAGCTCCAGGATGTAGTTATGATCATAATAGCTAGTACACTGGCTTGGTTAGACTAAATAGTAAGTGCTTAATATGTAAGTTGCCACCACTCAAAAATAGGAGACTTATATCAAAAATTTTGACTAAGTCCCTGAGGTATCTGTAAAATGACAACCTCTAATCACCAAAACACAATCTGCCAGTTGTTTACTATGAACAAACACAGAATTATGAAACTTCAGTAGGGAATTTGATACAACATTTGCTTGTTCCTACAGCAGGAGAAGTCAACTAGATTCTACCGCAGATGGTTTTTAATAAAGCCAATGGCGCCTGGAGCACAAATCTACAAATAATTTGCAGTAAATCAACTACTACTAAGCCCGTTAGAAGATTGTATTTGAAAGGAACATTTCATATCTTGATTGCATTGAGACACAATAACACTTGGAAATATTTTGTAATAAATTCCTGGAGATTTACCATTTTCTGACCTGCCATTATTCAAAAAATATAATATCAACAACAAACTTTAAGTTCATTTTCATGCTTTTCCTCAACATCTCCTGACATCAAAAAGTTACTTCTATCAATATATGTTTGAGCTCTGACAGCGAAGACGAGTACCTTTGTTACACAAAAGACTGAAGTGGCACTGTCATGATCCGAGTGCCAGAGGATGTGAACGTTACCTTGGTGATGACATCCAGGGCCACACGGTTGAACATGTGGTGCATGCTAGCAGCTGTGTTGGTGTCAGCCATTTCCCCCAGTTTATCCATTAGCATGTCTGCCCTCTCGTTGAACGTACCCATCAGACTCTGCAGGTACCTGACACAGCAATGATGGATAGACTGGTTGTCTGACAGACGGGTGGATGTGTTGACTGACTGATGCACTGACCAACTGATTATTACACCATGTGGACAGGGCGACTTACAGACTGCTGAAAGCAGGATCCATGATCCTCCTCTGTTTGTACCACAGGTCATGATCATGAGCCGTAACCAGGCCATTTCCCAGAAACCTACGGACAACACGGACAACAGACACTGAATCAACTGACCAGTGTCTGTAGTTGGCAATATCTTCAACATCCCGCGTACCGATATAAATGTTTAGAATTTCAACAGTGTTATGCATTTGACACACAAGGGCAAACCACAAAACTAAATTCCATCTGGCAGATTCCTGTTAAGTCAGAGCTTGACAAATAAAGAAAGAAAATGTGATAATATGATAAAATTACAACAACAACAATAATATTAAAGAAACAGTACACAGAATGTTTTTTAGTGATTGTCGCATAAACATACATAATTACACTGATTGCTTGTCTACACCTGTCTGTTTGTATTGGTGGGGTCATGTCAGTAAGTGCAACCAGTTGAGCAGAGTCGTTCAACACACTGGCTTGCAAATACTGTAGAAACTGTCTCCAAGCCTCCAAGTTCCAGACCTTCCGTCCAGTCGAGGTCTGATCGTCAGTAGGCATATAACCCATCAAGTAGCAGGTGGACTTTTTTGGGAGTATATTAATATGTTTATCATTGAGGACTTACCTCTGTCCAAACAGGTTGAAGAGATTCTTGTAAACGAGTCTGTCTTTTGGGTACTTGGGTGACATCAAAACCTCCTGTGGAGGCCGACCATGATATCAGTTAAGTTAAAATAGGCTTTATTTTACAACACTTAAATGTAATAAATAAAGATATAAATATTTTATTTGCGGTACACAAATGTTGGTTAATTCAGAATTATATTGTTGCGTAATTGGGTTTGATGTGAATTTAGTCTGTCTACAATTGAATATAATTCTACCAAAGTCACAGGTTTACCTTGGTGGTATCTGGACAGGTGACAAATAGCATCACAACATGTAGACCGTTGAGACGGTACACTGGTCCATATGTTTCAGACCTGATAGAGATGGAAAATAAGAGGAAACATTCTAGTGTCACAGGATAAGTGAAACCAGGTGCAGTGTCTGTGAGTTTAGGTGTCACATCTTGGCCACCACTGTAGCTCCATAGCGCTCAGCTCACCATTCCAGAAACTTGTCATGAATTATTCTACCGTTGCTCCTCTCCCTCGAGAATGTTGGAAAGTGGCCCAATATAAAACTGTGGGAGAAAAATTAAAAAACGGTTAAAATACTTGGATGACAATTAATGATGTAACACTCACTAAGTGCTATGTCAGTGAAAACGCCAAGCTCGGAAGAGGAACAGCGTTCCCTGGTGGATGTTAATGTTTTTTTTCCCCTGCCCTACCTGTGAAAAAAATCCCAATACGTTACTTTAAAGTTACTTTTAAGCATAGTATCCAAAATAAATGATCTGGTTTGTCATGACTCACCTATCCCTTGGTGGTCCCGGTATGTGATCATATTTCAGATGAATATATTTTATGTAAAGACAATAACAAAGAAATGCGATAAAAAGAAAAACAACCAGGGAAATGAGGACATAACCAAAGCGACCTGCAATAAAATACAAAACGGCCATATTTGCCAAGACGAGCTCGCAGTTATCTAGACAGCCAGTTATGTGGTCGTTAGTTAGGGACGTTATATTGGCTTCCGTGTGCAATCCAGTTGTCTGCTGTCATAACGTCTTCCGTGGAATTTTGCTGAAGGGTTCAACCGCTACCTATAGCAGGTTGCAGTTCATAAGTAGATGAATAGTCAAGGCAGGGACACCGTAGGTCGGAACATAATCAACAGTCATGATTTTGGGGGGAGTGGGGTTAAAAGAATGACACCGCATTTTCAACATTGTTTTTGCCGAGGTTGATGAATTCCATGTACAAGCTAGACAATTTAACTGAATGAATACCGTAATAAATAAAGTTTAACCAATCAAAGCTGTTTATTACACTGACCAGCATTTTTTTCTTATGTTTTTCCTGCATACCACCAACCGCTAAGCAAAGGATTTAAACTTAAGTAGACTAAAGTTACTGGGGCTTTCTTCAACGCTTTCAAACTAGCATATATTTTCGGCGGTACACTGGTACAGCAGACTTTGAATAATCATGTTTTTAAACATGTAGTTCAATATTGAATTAGACATGTATAGTTCAATGTTGGGCAATTTATCTCCATTAAATGCATTAGATCCTTTTATCGGCGTGTTGACAAAACGTTCAACAGCCTGTCAGCTACACAACGACCAACATGGAACCTGAGGCAGCAGCATAAACTTCACGCTCTAATCTTTACAATGGATCACACTTTCTTATTACATTTTTTACAATGTAACCCCTGATACAAGAGGGCATTCTCTCACTTGCAATTTGGTCAACAAGAGGGTCATTCCTACTCTGTGGTGCAATTTATTTCCCCAGGAAAATGTTTTGTTATGTTTTGGAAAATACTGAAAGTAGACATTGTTTTCAGTGTAAAATAGTGAAAATAAAAAATCTAAACGTTTATAATTTATTAGGGCAGGTGTTCTTAACTTTAAAAATATATTTTGTTGGGAATTTTATTAACACATTTATTCAGTGAATCTACAAGATTCTGCCATTTCCCATGGTGTTACATATGTGAAATGTAAACTATTAAGTACAAAAAATATAAACAAATCATCCTTGAATATTTTGTAGTTCCAGATAGAATGGCACTCATCGAAATTATTTTCAAATGAACATTGCATTTATTTTATTACATTTGACATAATGTATCTCTGAAAATACTTTCCACCGTGTTAGTTAGTTAAAGAAGTTCAAATCCTGGTCAAGTGTTCAACATCATTCAGACTCAATATTGCTCACATACAGACCTATTGCTAATGTAGCCTCAAAATGTCCATCATGTTAGACTTCAACATGTTAGAAATATGCGCATACAGTCAGTCCAAAGTAGGAGATTTAAAACATAAGTCCTGGACTGCATCATTGAACAACAAGAAAAATAAATATTTGTAGACATCTAGTCTGCCAAAAAAGAAGAAATCATTTAATCACCAAAAATAAACAATATTGTTTAAAATCTGTGTTTATTTGAATATAAATTAGTGCTTCAGAAGCCCTTTCCTGCATAAGGAGCTAAAAGCACTTAGTAGAAAAAGTCATTAATAAAGTTAAAGGACTGGGCTTGGTACATCCACACCCATTATCTACCATATTACCATAATTAGTAGTAGCAGTGTTGTTATTATTAGTAGTAGTAATATAATTATTATTAGTATTATTATTAATAGCAGTATAATTAGCAATCGCAGTAGAAGCAGTATCATTAGCAGTAGTAATATCAGTATTATTAGCAGTAGTAGTAGAAGCAGTATCATTAGCAGTAGTAATATCAGTATTATTAGCAGTAGTAATATCAGTATAATTAGCAGTAGTAATAGAAGCAGTATCATTAGCATTAGTAATATCAGTATTATTAGCAGTAGTAGTAGAAGCAGTATCATCAGCAGTAGTAATAGCAGTATAATTTGCAGTAGTAGTAGCAGTATTAGTAGTGGTAGCAGTAACTGCAATAAAATACTAACAGTAATCTATGTTTAAAAATCAAGGCCTGGGTTAGATACATCCACAACCATTATCTAACATATTCTATTATTATTATTAGTAGTAGTTATAGTAGTAGTTGTGGTAATAGTAGTGGCAGCAATTAGTCATAATAGCAGTAGTAGTGGTAGTAATAGTAGTAGAATTTAATAGTACTAGTAACAAAAGTCTTCAGGAGTATACAGATCGGATTAGATTGGCTACACAATCATCTGCCATCTTTTAGTAGTACTGTAGTACTAGTAGTAATAATATTACTGTTAGTATTATGTTCGTGGTGGTAGTAGTAGTAATTATGTTAGTCATTTCAAGATGCCAATTGGCTGGTGGGTGTTTGTCCTCTGTGTCTGATGTTACACATCACTCCGCTCTTTGGTCTCAGAGTGCCAGTGTCCAGGATGTCAAAAGACTGGCCGGGCAGCAGGCTGAAGTCAAACCTCTGCAACAGCTTGGCCATTACTACCTTCGCCTCCATCTGTAAACAACAAATCTCTTTACAGGACGACAAATCTGCAATGCTCAACCACAAGAACAATATATCGTGAGACAGTAGAGCAGGAATAGGCCTGGATTAAAACTACTGGAATGAAAAGTATAACCAGAACTAAAGTCATTTCAATGTATTTCATACAAGCAGTCTGCTCACCTGTGCAAAATTCTGTCCCAGACATGAACGTGGACCCAGAGAAAAGGGGTAGTAGCAGTAATAGGGCCTTCAGGACAGAAACCCACACAACATTCATCTGTTAGCTCTTAATTGGTCAGCTCTAAATCTATTTAAATGTTGTAAAGACACAATGACAATATAAAATGATTGGGTCACTCACTTGGCGGCATCTGGATGGAATCTCTCTGGGTCAAACTTCAGTGGGTCCTCAAAGAACTTATTCATCCGTCCACAGACGTATGAATTCAACTAGGAATTGATAAGATATGAGTAAACGCTGCAGATGTTACAAAGCGTAGGATTCATAAAAAGTTTCTAAAATTGGGTACAGTAAAATGGACATACTGAAAAACAGGAAAAATAAGCTTGAGAAAAGTTGAGGACATTAGTAAACTGAGGTGCCAATGTGTATTAGAAGCAAAAAATAAATCAACCACGTTTGACAGTATTGATGAGGTAACCCACCATGCATAAGAATCCAGCAGGCACGTGGATGCCATTTATGGTCATGTCATTGGTGACATATCGTGACGTCCCAGGAGCTGTGGGGTACAGCCTAAGTGTCTCCTTCAATACCTGACAGGGTTGACAGAACATAGAACAAAATATACCAACGAACTATGTGAGTAGGCTATTGGGCTGAAGACTTGTGCTAGCTCCCTGAGAGGTAATGGCCTTGGTTTAAATGTTTTTGGTCACCGCTAGTTACCTATAAAAACAAGATGGCCAGATTACAGTACTTAAAGAGCCAAGGGAAAAGGTATATTGTACAGATGATGTACGAGAGTGATGGCAAGAGGTAACTGTACACCATTATCTGTGTGAAAAAACGTGTAAGTGGTAACCGTCACATAAACGGACAGCTCTGGAACTAGCTAACTTGTCTTCACTGATGATGTAACTGCTGATGGAAGCAGAAAATAAATGTAATGTCCAAACATTCATACTGTACTCTACTTGAGACAGGTAGGTCATCTTCCCCAGATCAGCAAAGCTTATTTCTTGTTTCACTCCAATGACATCATCTACTTCCTGCTTCACCCTGTAGAGGTCAGTGACACCCAGAAATTCTAACAAAACATTTCACTACACCACCTATCAATTTGTCAACAATAAACTAAGAAATGTTCAAGACAACACCTACTTTGCCAATATATCTGGCAGCCTTCCAAGTTCCATGACAGCAAAAGCTAGCTGATTGGCAGTGGTCTCTTGTCCTGTCAGTGCCAATAGCAAACCATTTACATACACTGTTACAAGAGCTTTAGCTTCCAATTTTTGTTTTGAGTTAAATTATAGCGATTTCATGAGGACCTACCTGCAATGAAAAATGTCACAAAGTTGTCCAGCATCATCTCCTCATCATCATTTCCAATGATTTCCTCTGAAATAATTAATACACGTGTACAGCATTCAGACAATAACATGTGTACAGCATTCAGAAAATATCCCTATAGCTCCACAGAACTAGAATGAATATTTCTGCATAAATGGTTGATCAGAAAGATGACTGATTTAACAAACACATGAATCTAAACGCAACTGACAAAGCAGCAAGGTAGAAGATCTACACTAAAACCCACCACTGCCAGCCGTCTTGAGGATCTGTGCGAGTATGTCTTTTGGAACGTCTTCCCCGTTTTGGATGGCCATTTTCCTCTTGTTGATCCACTGCCTGTAGTACGCAGCAGCTTAGCAGCTTCCTTCACCTTGCTGATGAACTTCCAGTTCTTTGGGTTGAGCTTGAAATGTGATTTTCAACCAAGATGAAGCTTTATGGTGAAGTTATTCCACAACTTACAAACTTACTCATTCAAAGGGTTGGCAACATGACACAAATGTGTATTCACCTTGCCGTTTGTGACTAAATGTCAACGATAATGTGTATTTCCTATTAGCCTGTTGGACATTAAACAGATTGGACAGCAATCATCCGGAGAAGCAACACAAAACGACTTTGTCACAACCTGGAATGTGGCGTCTCTGATACAGTGGGTCATTCCTGTTAGACACATTTCTATGGCTTTGGGGAACGGAGTATCACTGACATTCAGCAGATCCAAATCCACTCCAAAAGCCACCTGCAAATAAAATCAAGACAGAGGATTTCAGACTTGTTACAACATAAGTCGTAACTTCTTATTTTGCTGTAGCTGGTATACTGGATGTTATGAACCGTGTTTTTTCTGTTTGACCAATAGGTCAATATCTTTCTGCTGTCATATGATAATTCCTCCTATCCAATTTTCAGAAAATGGAGAATACTTTGCTGCCCCATGAGCAAACAAACAATTATACAACTTCAAAGGGAATTATTAATTAATGTTTTTGGTGATGAATGGTTAATCATCTAGCTTGGTGATGACATCCAGGGTCACACGGTTGAACATGTGCTGCATGCTAGCAGCTGCTTTGGTGTCAGCCATTTCTCCCAGTTTATCCATCAGCATGTCTGCCCTCTCGTTGAACGTACCCATCAGACTCTGCAGGTACCTGACACAGCAATGATGGATAGACTGGTTGTCTGACAGACGGGTGGATGTGTTGACTGACTGATGCACTGATGCACTGACCAACTGATTATTACACCATGTGAACAGGGTGACTTACAGACTGCTGAAAGCAGGATCCATGATCCTCCTCTGTTTATACCACAGGTCATGATCATGAGCCGTAACCAGGCCATTTCCCAGAAACCTACAGTGAAGACAGAAAATGATCATTTACCCAGACTTCGAATCAACTGACTGGTGACGAAGTTGTCCTGTTTAAATGTCCATGTAGTGTTGGCTATTAGAAGGGATTCTCATTCCACAATTAGCTCAAGTGGATACCAAACAGGACATCCAGGAGCGCCGACTGTACGGCTTTTGGACAGAGGAGGAAAAGGCAGTGACACTGACAGTCAACGCAAGTCATTGGGAACAGATCTTTGATGTACTAATACCCAAGGTGCTGGAGTAACTGTCGGACCCGTGTTGCCCCATGGAGTCCATGTCCTGAAGTGGTGCATTGTGTCGTGTAAAGCTTTTCATCATACTAGAGGTGGGTGTGTTAAGTCACAGATAAGATCATTCTGCCTGGCTTAATGAAGGAGAACAATAGGTTAGGTTTATTTAGGTTTATTTATTTATATAGCACATTTCATACACAATGGCAATTCAAAGTGCTTTACATAGAAGAGATTAAAATAATCAAAAGAAATCAAAATAATTAAAACAGTTTAGAATAAGAAATATGAAATAATGAAAAAAAAATAAAAAAGGTGCTAAGAATATGATACTGGCGTATCATAATATGGTTCAGCCACTGTTGTAAAC
>JACXGJ010009157.1:0-24956 GCA_016801105.1 Esox niger
GGCCAGCTGGGGCCGTTCCGGTCCGTGTTTTCTGTTTTTCGTTGAGCTGTCTTGTCCTTGTTCCTGTTGATCAGTGTATTTAGTTCAGCTGTGTTTTGCCCCCACCTGTTTCTGTCCTGCTCGTTAGTCTGTGTATTTAGTTCAGTCAGTTTCTCCCTGTGTTGTCGGATCATTGTCTTGTTGCTGTTGCTGTATTGTCTTGTCAGTGTCAAGTTGTGTTGCGTTTGGCTCCTGCTCCTGCTCCTGCTCCTGCTCCTGCTCCCTTTGCCTGGTTTGAGTTTTTGTTGTTTTGTAGTGCACGGCACTCGGTTTTGTTTTACTTTTATTTTGATTAAAGTCCTTCCCCTGAACCCCTGCATCTGCCTCCATCTCCCTTTTTGGATTTTATGTTTTTTGGATTCCCCTCACCATCGCCCGCTCGTGACACAGATAGTACAGTGATTTGTTAATTACTCATTGACATAGGTCGCAGCATACTAAATGAAACCACCATAGAAATGAATAGAAACTCGTAACTGTTCCAATGTCCCCATTGACACCTTGTCAGGGAGGTTCAGGATATTCTCCGGACAACTGAGATTTTGGGGACTGTAATTATTTAGTTATTTGTGTTCTAATGGTGATGATCTTTTCATCAAAAAAGTTCATGTATTCATTAAAGCTAAATTGAAGACCCACTTCACTTGTTGAGCGTTGCTTTACAGATAACTTTGCAACTGTATCAAAGAGACATTTTGGATAGTTTTTGTTCACCTCAATCGGGTTGGAGAAATACGCTGATCGAGCAGATGTGAGCGCTTTTCTGTATTTAAGTGTGCTGTCTATCCAGGCTAGTCTGAATTCTTCTAACTTGGTGGAGAGCCACATTCGCTCCAATTTTCTGGATGCTCTAGTATTTTCTGTGTACCAGGGAGCAAGTTTCTTGGTGCGCATTTCTTTTGTTTTTAGTGGTGCAACCGTATCTAAAGTATTTTGCAGTGTTAAGATATTGAATTACATGGTTTGCGGATTTATTTTCTTTGTCACTGATGAGCAAGCTTCGAAGAATATCAAGAAAACTATTTGTAGTTTGAGAATTTATAGTGCGGCTTTTGAAACTCATTGTTTGCGGAGCGAGTGGACTTCTTGTTTTTCGGTAAATGTAATAAGGCAGTGATCCGATATTCCAGTATTAACGGGGGAAATTATTAGATTTAAAAAATCTATTTCTTGTGACATGACTAAATCTAAGATATGATAGTGGCTGTGCGTTGGACCTGAGACATGTTGGATAAAACCCATTGAGTCAATTATTGCTTCAAAGGCTTTTTGAAGAGGGTCATTTGACTTTCATATGAATATTGAAATCGCCAAAAATATGAATACTATCTGCCATGACTACAAGGTTAGACAAGAATTCTGGAAACTCATTGAGGAACACTGTACAGTGGGGAGAACAAGTATTTGATACACTGCTGATGTTGCAGGTTTTCCGACTTACAAATCATGTATAGGTCTGTAATTTTTATCATAGGTACACTTCAACCGTGAGAGACGGAATATAAAACAAAAATTCAGAATATCAAATTGTATGATTTTTTAATAGTTAATTAGCATTTTGTTGCATTATCAGCATGGTTAACTTTCATGAAAAAAACTTCAAAAGAATGAAAACCAGTGATGTGTTTAAAAGTAAATCTATATTTACTGTCATAGATATTAACAACAGCCCCTCCTTTCCAAGATGCATGGGGGATATGATCACTAATACAGCCAGGAGGAGAGGCCTCATTTAGGGCAGTACATTCATCAGGCTTTAGCCATGTTTCACACAAGCCAATAACATCAAGTTAATGATCAGAGATCAATCTATTTACTGCAATTGCCTTTGGAGCAAGGGACCTAACATTTAGGAGTCACATTTTGAGATGCGAGGTAATATATTTTTATTTGTGACTGAGGTGGAGGAAGGTTTTATCTTAATAAGGTTGCTATTGCTAGCGCTTCCTTGTTTAACGTTTCTCAGCCTGGAATGTGTCACAGTCGCAATTTTCAAAGCTGTACTATCTACTCTGGTTATGCTATCGACAGACTCCACTATGCTAGCTGGCTGGCTAACAACCTGCAGCCTGTCCTGCACCCTATCTCATGGTGAGACTCCTATCAATGTTCCTAGATAAAAGAAGAGAACCACTCCAGCCAGGATAAAATCTGTCGCTCCTCAGCAGATCAGGCCTGACCCTATTTCTGTGTGAGTCCCCAAAAGAGAGCCAGTTATCTACAAACTCTACCTCCTGCGACGGGCAGAACTCCGTTTTCAGCCAGTGATTGAGTTTGGCAAGTCTGCTGTAATGCTCGTCACTACCCCTAGCTGGGAGGGGGCCAGAGACAATTACTCGATGCTGACACATCTTTCTAGCTAGTTTACACGCTGATGCTATGTTCTGCTTCGTAATTTCTAACTGTTTCATCCTAACGTTGTTAGTGCCAACGTGAATAACAATATCTCTGTACTCTCTATACTTGCCAATTTTAGAGTTCGCTAGCACCAACCCCAGATTTGCAGCTACGTCGGTGGCTCTGCCCCCTAGTAAACAGTGTACGATCAATGGCTGTTTCTTTAGTCTAATACAGCGGGCAATGGAGTCGCTGATGACTGAAGTGTTCCTTTTTTCCGGGCCACCGGTAGAAAATGCCTGCCAATCATTCCCCTCCAAACACGACTCGGGTCTTGACACCGACTCCAGTGAGGAAAACATGTTGAAAATCTTAGTCGGCTCTAGCAGCAACCCAGGTTTAACTGGTCGATGGCATTTGTTCCCAGTCACCCAGAGAAAGTTCTTGCCCGGCTGCGGGAGCTGTGCCAGGGGGCTAACAAAACAATTGTTTCTTCCTGGTGTCACAGACACAGTTTTTCCCATTCCTACACTAACATAATCCTTGCCTGACATTTGCATCTGAAGCCAAGCCTCTAACTCTGCTATGTTTAACTGAAGACAACAGTTCTCCTCCCTGAAGTAGCTACAACAATTACAGTGGAAAGGTATAATAATGGTACTTAGCGTCGGGTAAGCCGACACACAGCCCACCTCACGCCTAGTCAGGATGGTCTGGGTTTCTAAGACGGCTACGGAATATCCAGTCTAGGTGCGGGTTGCCTGCGTCGCATGAGAGGAGGAGCAGGAGCCGTGGCAGTCGGAGGAAGCTCCAAACGGTCCAAAATATGGGAAGGCGCTGGCACGACGAGAGCAACGTTGTTTGCTGCGGCCAGGGCTTGTGATCCCAGGACATAAGCTTTGTCCCATAACTGCCCCGAATAGCGGTCCTTGGTTAACGGCAAGTCAGGCTTCTTTCCCTGACCAGCCAAGGAAGGCAGGAAATGTATGGCTAGCTCAGGCTATAGAGTGACGGCCAAGCTAAAGGGAGACTGCCAATCCTCGACTCTGAAGCTAGGATTTAACCGGAGCTCTGGCAGAAGCAGGGGAGGACCAGGAACCCTCAGGGAACGTTTTATAACCTATGGACCTCAGGCGCTGGAGAATCCACCAGCTTGACACTTTCTGCCCAGGAGCCGAAGGCCATGTCGTAGGGTTCCTTAGGCATAGGCAGAGGAGGCCGGGGCAGCTGAATACGTAGATGTCCACTTCCTGTCGAAAAAGTGTGCCCTGCGGCGGTGAAAAATTCTTCCTATTGAGATGTTGAAATAAAGAATGCCGACAGCAAATATTCTCAGCCTGAAGCAAAAGTATAACTAATCAGTCGCCCTCAGCAAGTGCTTGCTGAATAAAGAGGAGGGCGTTCTCTGGGCTCACGGGTCCTATATAGGGGCAGGCGTGCCCTGATTGGCTGTCGCATCTTGCATAATGAGTTTTCAGTATGGCCGCTGACGTGACTGGAGTAAACCACTAGGAGCTAAAGACCCTCTAGGGGGCGGAGCTCCATGACATTTAACCAGATTTACTGTTGCTATATTTATGTACAGTATTATAGTTTGAGCTGGACATTTTCACGAGTTCCTCGAATTGTGTCAGGAGCTTTTCTTATTTTAAGGCATTATGCCAGTGCTGGACTTGATACTTGGTGCCTGACTGGTGTTCTACTTATTCTAATATATAGGCTATGTTTACCTTTGACTTTTTTTCATATCTTGGGTGGTTACTGCAATTGATATTCTGTGCCATAATAAGTTGATTGATTGTATTTTAAGCACACTACTGTTTGTTTAACATATCTGAAGGCTAAATGCCACTGTTCCTTTTTGTAATGTTAATTATTGTTTCTTTTTATTTATTACTTGAAGGCTACCTGCCGCTCTTGTTTTTTGTAATGTTCAAATGTCTTTGCTGGACTGTGTAAGCGGAGCTGGCCTAGAAGAGAGAATGTCTCCAACTGACTGACTGAGTAAAATAGCGTAGTGGTTAGAGATCTGGGCTACGGGTTTCGCGTTTGACTCCCTTAACAGTCAAAACTAATTATACCTGATGTTCAGGACTGACAAAAACTTTGCTGGCTATAACCTTATGTAGCTATGTAATAGTGAAAATAAAACTGTTGTGGTGGATATTTGGATTTGTTGAGAGACACTTTACTGCCTGCATGATTTTCTCATCTTTTCACTTGACAAAAAAGTCACTTATTGTCACCTATATCGCTAGATACTGTATCAATGTCATTCAGTGTTTAAATGGCCTGTAGCAAAATAGGTTTTGTTCAGGATAGACAACAACTTTGCTGGCTACAAACTTCAGTAGCTAAGGGAAGCCTAAAATGAAACTGTTTGCTGTAGCAATGGCCAAAAGAGGCTTCATTAGCTTTATTTTAACAGCAGAATGTTATGCTGGCAGCACTAACATTTTTATTATCACAGTAAAGGCCATCATTGAAATGTATAAGGCCATATAGTAAACAATCAAGTATGTAAAAAGAACAGACAAGAACAACATTGGAACGGACATTAAACATAAAATGACAGACTAGATTGTTAACTATATCGTATCATAAAGTCCAATAATGGCTTTTATTTTGAATAAGAAAATCTGAGATAGCACTGCTAGTATAATATTCTGCTACTAAAAGAACAGTAATGAATACTCATGTGCTCATCACTAGTTTATTGTTTTATTGTGACTATTTCTGGTGGATTTTTTAATTATGTCTTTGGATTTCTTCAGGATAGTCAAACACTTCGCTGGCTACAAGATCGTCAATCTTTTCACTTGACAAAAAGCCTGTTACTACCACCTTTATTGATAAAGTAGTTATTGTAACAATGTCATTCACAAATGGCTAATAAGCTGTTAAAACAGCCAGTGACAAAAGCCATACAGTTAAAATATGCTATTCGTGGCGGTGGTAAACTTAATGAATAGCGTTACTAAGTTTAATACAATGTTTAATGGCATCTAGTGACATTTTACTGGCTATTAAGCTTTTAAAATGGTGAGTGGCAAAAGGCATACAGTTCATATATAGTAAACTTAATAAGAAATGTTACTCAGTTAGACAGCATTTACCGTTGTGTTTAACAAAATATTCAAATTTGAATGTTTAAAGCATAATATAATTTCGAGAGGCTATACTACGCCTGGAAAATGTTCAGCTATGTGGCGTAGTGGTTAATGACACAGCTGTTCATGTGGGTGACCTGGGTTTGAATCTTGAGAAGGCAACACATTTTATTGCGGGCCGGCTGAACTAGGCTTGCCTCGTTTCTTGTTTAACATTTGTTTTACTCTATAACAATGGACCTACAGCAAATACAGTGGGGCCACCAATTGTGCAAGTTCTCCCAATGAAAAAGATGAGAGAGGCCTGTAATTTCCATCATAGGTACACTTCAAATATGAGAGACAAAATGAGAAAAAAAATCCAGAGAATCACATTGTAGGGTTTTTAATGAATTTATTGGTAAATACCTCGGTAAAATAAGTAGGTCACCTACAAACAAGCAAGATTTCTGTCCCTCACAGACCTGTATCTTCTTCTTTTCCTCTGTCCTCCACTCGTTACCTGTATTAATGACACCTGTTTGAACTTGTTATCAGTATAAAAGACACCTGTCCACAACCTCAAACAGTCACACTCCAAACTCCACTATGGCCAAGACCAAAGAGCTGTCAAAGGACACCAGAAACAAAATTGTAGACCAGCACTATTATAAAGGGGCTTAAAATAGGCTTAATGCATCCAACACTGGATCTACACTCACCAAAAGGATTATTAGGAACACCTGTTCAATTTCTCATTAATGCAATTCTCCAATCAACCAATCACATGGCAGTTGCTTCAATGCATTTAGGGGTGTGGTCCTGGTCAAGACAATCTCCTGAACTCCAAACTAAATGTCAGAATGGGAAAGAAAGGTGATTTAAGCAATTTTGAGCGTGGCATGGTTGTTGGTGCCAGACGGGCCGGTCTGAGTATTTCACAATCTGCTCACTTACTGGGATTTTCATGCACAACCATTTCTAGGGTTTACAAAGAATGGTGTGAAAAGGGAAAAACATCCAGTATGCGGCAGTCCTCTGGGCGAAAATGCCTTGTCGATGCTAGAGGTCAGAGGAGAATGGGCAGACTGGTTCAAGCTCGTAGAAGAGCAACGGACTGAAATAACCACTCGTTACAACCGAGGTATGCAGCAAAGCATTTGTGAAGCCACAACACGCACAACCTTGAGGCGAATGGGCTACATGGTGACCATCTCCATCCCTTTATGGCCACCATGTACCCATCCTCAGATGGCTACTTCCAGCAGGATAATGCACCATGTCACAAAGCTCGAATCATTTCAGATTGGTTTCTTGAACATGACAATGAGTTCACTGTACTAAAATGGCCCCGACAGTCACTAGATCTCAACCCAATAGAGCATCTTTGGTATGTGGTGGAACGGGAGCTTTGTGCCCTGGATGTGCATCCCACAAATCTCCATCAACTGCAAGATGCTATCCTATCAATATGGGCCAACATTTCTAAAGAATGCTTTCAGCACCTTGTTGAATCAATGCCACATAGAATTAAGGCAGTTCTGAAGGCGAAAGGGGTCAAACACAGTATTAGTATGGTGTTCCTAATAATCCTTTAGGTGAGTGTATATTGAACAACTATAGACCTGTATCAAATATCCCTTTTATAACCTAGATCATTGACATTTTGTGAACATAAGCATTCTCTTAGACACATTTCAGTCAGGCTTCCAACATTACCACTGTGTCACGATTGCGGGTTGGAACCCAAGCATGGATTGGAAGAGCGGGGGAAGTGGCAGACAGAGTAATCTTGGTCGGACATTTGATCGGTAAACGGGCTGGCGGCAGAGAGGCACCGATAGGTAACAGGCAGAGTAGTCGGGGACGGGCAGGAGGTCGGTACACTACCTGGAGGCAGAAGCACAGACAGGTAGCAGGGAAGAGTTGTCAGCGTTCCATAGAAATACTGTTGGTAAGGAGGCAAGTGAAATCAGGTGTGTGATAGTTGATTGGGAACAGGTGTGGGAGCCAATGATGGAGAACAGGTGCGGCGATCACAGCCCAGGAAGGCGAGGCCCCGCTTCCACGGGATCACGGAGGCAGGGACCTGACACACCGCACTGAAACGGCCCTGTTAAAAGTTGAATACTGATTCGGATCAAATAACAGTTCTGGTTCTATAAGATCTCAGTGCAGCATTTGACACAGATCACTTCTAGATGGAAAATTGGGTAGGGGTTGTTGTTGGTTATTGTTTATTAAAACTGTTAATAAACAATAACCATTTATTAACAGTTTTATGAACAGTAACATCATTGCTATTTATAAAATGTTTGTGCCCGTGGTTTGGGTCCTAAACGTTCAATTTTGTAGCAAGCAAGCACGTTTATTTATATAGCACAATTCATACATAGAAGTAATTCAATGTGCTTTACAATAAACATTGAAATAATGCAATAGAATCAAAACAATCAGATCCATCATCAGCAGATTGTAACATTTACACAGAGGTTATTCCTTTGATAGCACCAGAGCTTACATTACAATTGGTAAAAGATATATTAAGCATAAGTATATTAAATATACATTTAATAACAAAATAAATCAAGAACAGAAATATAAAATACAGCATAATAATAAAACATATAATAAAATAGAAATAGAATATAAAACATAGGAAGCTATGAGGCTCACAGTGTGGTTAAGTTTAAGAGCTCAGTCATAGGCACGTGAAAAGATAAGTGTTTTTAGCCTTGATTTAAAAATGGATCTTCTGGTAGTTTATTCCAGTTGTGTGCAGCATAACTGCTAAATGCAGCTTGACCATGTTTAATTTGGACTCTGGGCTCTATTAGCTGACTGGTGTTCATGGATCTAAGAGCCCTGCTCGGTTTATTTTCTCAAAACATATCAGAAATGTAATCAGGGCCTAAACCATTCAGTGATTTAAAAATTAAAAGCACAAATTGAAAATGTATTCTGTGATGAACTGGTAGCTAGTGCAATGACTTAAGAACCGGTGTGACGAGCTGTTCTCTTGGTCCTGGTTAACATTCTAGCAGCAGAATTCAGAATGAGCTGCAGCTGTTTTACAGTCTTTTTGGGGAGTCCAGTTAAGAGGCCATTACAGTAGTCAACGCTACTAGAGATAAAAGCATGGATTATCTTATCTTGATCTCAGATGTGCCCCAAACGGGTCAATTTTCACACGCCTATGATTGAGCACTTAAACTTAACCGCACTCTTTAGCCTTAAAGCTTTTACAGCATTCATTTTCATTTGAGGAACAATAAGACATTATTGGTCAGACACTCCTTTTTGTTGTTGGTCTTAATCATTTGTACCATAAGTATAGGGACCTTTTCATTTCAATAGGAATTTTATGTAGGTTTTAATGTTTTATCAAACATGTAATGTTTTTGTTTACATGTATGATAGGGGGCAGTGTAGAATTGAATTAATGTTTTCTTGTTTAGATTGCAAAAGAACATGTTTTGGAGACAAACTTGCAGTGCATGTTCTTCAGCGTTTGAATTGCTGCACTAGCCCATCTATCTTAATTTCCTTTATAACTAACAACTGCTACACCTGTTGCAATGCCCAGGATAGGAAGTTTGTGCCACAGTCTGTAAGGACCTCACTCGCTACTCCTACTCTGGAGAACAGTTGCAAAAGACAGTTTGCTACCTGCCTGTGAAGGAACTGGATTCTGACCTGTTTAAATGTATTCCAAACAGGCAATTAATTGATGTAACAAATGAATTTGATATATAGGGTGCATTACAATTACAGTACAAGTATCAAAGATAAAAGTTCTTCAGAGATTCAAGATGTTTGCAAGAGCAAAGATGCAGACAGAAAGAAGCAAAATGCAAGAGAGCTTCCCTAGACTCGGCTCTGGTTTAAAACCCAGAACTAAAGGCATGGGGGTTGTTTTACTGACCAAAGGATAGCAAACTAGTCCTGAAGACCAGACCCCTTATAAATTATGGACACATTTCTATCTATGCCTTATTGTAAAACAGAGTGATCTACTTATGGGTTTAACATAGGGTGACTAAGACAGGATGTTAGGTACTGTAGTTAGACCAAAGATAAATATTGTAACATAAATATTCTGATAAAAGAACATGACCAGACACACAGAGTATAGGCTAGGAAAGTACAATTGAGGACAATTATAAATGGCTATACTAAATACTGAAAAATCTGATTTATTTTTACAAAAGTATAAATAAACATAGAATGTACTTTTTTCGATTCCTTCACCTGGCCTTGAATAGTCTAGTTGCCCTACCTCTTCGCATAATTGTGAGGTGTCACAAGCCTGTACAGGTTTCTTGCCCTTTGAACTGCAATACGGCCACAAGGTGAAGGAGCCAATGCGACCTCCTGAAGGAGTACTGGGAGGGCTCAATGGTTTCTGATGAAAACATTGTGACATATGTGGTGAAGATAAGGGAGAGATTTGAGAAGATGTCAGGGCTGGCACTGCAGAATAAGCTCATACCAGCCAGAAAGGATGTTACGACCGCAAAGCCACAGACCAAGGGTTCTAGTCAGGGCAACAAATACTTACTACCCCTTACTTGTGAGAGCAAATTGCTTGCCGAATGGCATGGGCCATATCAAGTCACCAGGCAAGTGGGCAAGGTGACGTAAGAACTGCGCATGCCTGAGAGGGCTAAGACTCTTCAAAACATTCCATGTGAAACTGATGAAAGAAGTCCAGACCCCCCCAGAGCCTGTATGGCAGCTGTTTGTGTGTGCAGTGAAATAGGAAGAGGACGCTCATGAGCAGTTCTTCCCCAATCAAGCAGGAGAGCCTGATCTGGTTGACATTTCTAACCTCTCTCAATCTCAGCAGGAAGATCTCAAGCTTCTTCTGAACCTACAGTTGTTCTAGGAGAAACCAGGCTTGACTACCCTCCCCCAGAATAAGATTTATCTTAAGGAAGTGGCACCAGTTCGACAGAAGAGCTATAGGATTCCGGAAAGAGTACTGATAGAGCTCAAATGAGAACTCCTTGTGATGCTGGAATTGGGAATAAGCAAGCAATATTCATTGCCCAAGAAGGATGGTTCCCTGAGATCATGCATTGACTTCAGGTACATCAAGTCAGTGTCCACGGTTGACCCTTACTCAATGCCATGGATTGACGATCTTGAAAATAGTTGTGAGGGCGAAGTACATTTCAACGTTTCACCTGTGCTATGGGTATTGGCAAGTGCCACTGACTCCAGAGGCAAAAGAGCTAAGAGCCTTTAAAACCCTGTTTGCAGTTCACCAGTTCATGGTAATGGCATTTGGCCGACAGTGGGCCCCTGCAACATTCCAGAGACTGATGGACCAGATGTTGAGCGGGACCATAGATTTCTTGGCAGCCTAACTGGATGATGTGGTGATAATTAGTCAATCCTGGGAGAACCATGTGGATTACCTGCAGGAGGTATTGCCAGTCATACAAGCAGCGCATCTCACAATTAATCCTCGGAAGTGAGCCTTTGCTCATAAGGAAGAGGTGTATCTAGGATACGTGATTGGAGAAGGGGTTCTGCAGCTGCAAGTGAGGAAGGTGGAAGCCTTTCAGTCCTACCTAGTGCCCACCAAGAAGAGGATGAAGTCCTTCGTGGGGTTGGTGGGATGGTATAGGATATTCATTTCCAGGTTCTCGGAGCAGTCTGCTGTCCTCACAGACCTCGCAAAGGGTTTGTCCCCAAAGCGTGTGAATTCCACAGAAGAGTGTGACCAAGCATTCCGTGACCTCAAAGCAGCCATCAGTTGCAATTCAGTGCTCCAAAGTACTGTCTTCAACAAACCTTTTTACATCATATTAAAGACTAATGCTTCAGGAGTAGGTCATGGATGGTCTTGTTTCAGGAAGTAGAAGGGGAATTGAGACTGGTATTCTTTTTCTCAGCCTCATGCTGTTCCACAGAGAAACCAGATACTCAACGATGGAGAAGTGTTTGGCGATGAAGAGGGTGCTGGAATCGCTTAGATTACCTAATGGGTAGAGAGTTAGTGCTGAAAAATGACCACTACAGTGGCTACACTGAATGAGAGATGCAAACATGGGCATTGCTGGATGGCAACTTGCACTACAGCCCTACTCCTTTACAGTCCAGTACCAGTGCCAGTGTAGTTAGGGGAACTAAATGTTAAATGCATATACTTACCATGTGTTTTGATCCTCCAGAGTGAGGTCAGCAGTTTTCGGGCAAATATACCCCGGGAGTCTGTGCACAGCTAAAATGGATTCCGGGCATGACTGAAGGGGATATATTCGGGGGGGGTGGAGATGTGATTAAATATTGTACTGTTGATGTGGATTTATTTTGGATAACATGGGGGGAGTAAGATTAGAGGAATAATTTATTGACCAGTGTGATAACTATTTAAAATTAAACTTGATGATAAATTGACTATTTACCTGTTAATATAAAATGCTTGGTGTGAACATTGTTATGAGATCTAGTGGTAAAACTTATCCAATTATCTCCAGGCAGTTCCTGATAAAAGGAGGCCTGTCTAAGTGTTTGGTGTATTTGTGTTGTGGGATATAATGTTGTGACCATGGTCGGTGTTAATGTGTGTTAATAAATACCACTTTGGGCTTTTTTGTACCCCTGTCTCTGCCTCATCACTATACCTCCGGCTGCTCCCACATCGGCTATACGACACGGATTTTCAGTTGTAATCTGAACATTACAAAACCCTAATTCTATAATATAATGTTGCAGGTCAGTCCCTTGTTTGCGGTAAGGCTGATTCCAAATGGTTCCACCAAGCTAAGCTGTCCGTCAATTGTGCAATTCTCTTCTGATCAAATGAGCCAACCGTTATTGATGGTATACCTTATATTAAGTCTACTTTTCGCAACAACTGGCCTGTTAATGGCTCTTGGCAGAATGCTGCGATTTGACTGAAGTGTTATTAGCATAATAATAATTTTGTTAACCACAAACTGCAACAGCCCACCAAATAATTTATTCTCAGAATGATGAGCCTATGATTATGAAGTGGTGTCTATCAATTTCATTCACTAATCAATGAATTGTGTTATTTCTGATCCCATGCAATAAACTCTCTTCTAAATTTCTATTTCATATACTGCCTGTAGCACCATCCATTTATCGGTGCCCATGATTGACAGTGGTTGGTTAAGCCTGTTGTAGAATTAATTGCAGCCATCAGGTCAAACACAAGACTGAAATGAAAGAGTCATTCTGAGAAAAAAATGAATAATGACTAAAGTTATAAAAATAGGTGTTGGAATGGATCGCAAACTGCAAATCACTGCCTGCATTGAACAATTGTAGCTTAAGATAGTGGTCATTAAGGTAGGGACCTCAACTGGAGGATTTGTGGTACAAAGATTAAGGGGATTGTGCTTTTATTGCTTTTAATATTATTTTAATTATGCCCAGATCAGAAGGCCCTGGTGATATGAGTCTTGGGGCATTTGCTTTTAATGCCTTATGTTTAGTCCATGACAGGCAGAGTTTAACAGCAGTTTAAAATGTTATCTGTTCTCTGATAAAACAACTTTTCCTTAGTTTTTTTCATTAGATGTGTGTGGACTATAATGTCATCTTGGTCAGGTGGATTATGCAAACCAGCTGTGTTCAGTTTGGTAAAAGCCTATACTATATCCACAGGGGAAATTACGTAGATAGGACTATGTGAAAGTAAGCATGCTTTATTGTTTAGGAAATAGACATGCACAATATTGGAAATCCAATCAAAGCCACGGCTTAATCTATATCAATGGAGTGAAGAAAAGCATCTTGGCCATTTTCCTTTTTTATACAGGTTTTTGCTACATTGTCAGAATGAGAATAAAAACCTGCAGGCTTTATTTTAAACAAGAGAACATTAAATATCAAACCAATATTTTTTGCATTTTTATCAGTAGATGCTTATAATATTGTAGAATTGTATTAATTGATATTTGTTATGTTTAGATGACAACAGAACATCTATTTATCCGTACACAAGTGACATTCAGTCAAAGCATAATAGTAATACCAAATGTAATACCACTGTCTGATATACAAAGGTATGGAGGTTGGAGAATATCCCTAAAATGTAGGAGGTTAATTGAGGCATTGTTTGTGTTTGTCATGGGGTAGGTTAGCAATTGATCTGTGAAAATGCTTAATTTCGTGCTGTATAAATGCTAACACAATCGCCCTGGTGGTTGCAGCAGGTAAACCACTGGAACATGGGCTGGATTTTTTTGTCTCCTAAAATGTAGTTGAGCAGTTTATAACTTAGTGGGCAAACTGATTATTTAGTTAGGCATGTGCCGAGAAACTACAGGAAATTACAAATGCATGATATCCAATTTCAGAGACCTGTGGAAAGGAACTGAGGTAAAGTCAAATTTGAAATCTGTTTAGCAGTGTAAGACCAATTTGTCATTAAGGTGCTGGTCATATAATTAGATCAAATTTTCTGAGATACTGATTTAGGGGTTTTCATTAGTTGTCAGTTATATTCATCAAAATTAAAAGGAATGAACACTTTTTGAATGGAATTACTGAAATAAATACACTTTTTGATGATATTCTAATTATATGACCAGCACCTGTATGGTTTTGAACACCTTGGTTGCACATTGATGTCATTGATTGTATTTGTGAATGTGTGTTTTTGATGTGTTTACTTTGTTTTTTTATGAATATACAGTATGCAACTCCTTATCTTATTACCAATTCTCTACTTTTCATACCCGTCCTGAAATGATTGAGGACATGATGACACCAGTTGTGGCGGTTTTTCAACTCGACAGCCCCCTACCACCCACGGGAAAAACCTGCAAAGACGTGCTGTTTACAGCCTATTCATTTTGTACCTTGTCTTTTTCTAATAGCTTCTCTCAGTTTTTCGATAACTTTATTATTTTCATAGGTAGATTATTGCCATATAAGATTCTTCTATGAGGCTTGAGCCATGCACTGGCGTTGAAATCAACCCCCGGGAGAGACTTACAAAGACGCTCTGTTCACAGGCAATTCCATTCGGACCTAGTCTTTTTCCAATAACTCCTCTAGGTTTTTCGATAACTTGTTGATGTCACCTATAGAAAAATATGACATGCCAGTAATCTATGAGACTAGAACTATCCTTTGGCATTGAAATCAAAGAGTTGTCTAAGGATGTCAGGGACAAGATTGAAAACCTACTCAAGGCTGGAATGGGCTACAAGACCGTCACCAAGCAGCTTGGTGAGAAGGTGACAACAGTTGGTGCTATAGTGCACGAATGGATGAAACCCAAAATGAATAACAAACTCCCTCGGTCTGGGGCTCCATGCAAGATCTCACCTCCTGGAGTTACAATGATCATTAGAACAGTGAGGAATCAGCCCAGAACTACATGGGAAGATCTTGTCAATGATCAAGGCAGCTGGGACCACAATCACCAATAAATAAATTGGTAAAACACTACTTCGTGAAGGAATGAAATCCTGCAGCGCTTGCAATGTCCCTCTGTTTAAGAAAGCACATGTAACCGGCTCATCTGAAGTTTGCCAATGAACATCTGAATGATTCAGAGGAGAACTGGGTGAATATTTTGTGGACATTTTGTGGTCAGCTCTTTGGCATCAACTGGACTTTCTGTGTTTGGAGGATGAGAAATGCCGCCTATAATCCCAAAAACAACATCCCCACCATCAAACATGGAGGTGGAAAAATTTTGCTTTGGAAGTGTTTTTCTGCTAAGGGGACAAGACAACATCACCGCATCAAAGGGACGATGGACAGGGCGAGAACCTCATGGGTGAGAACCTCCTTCCCTCAGCCAGGGCATTGAAAATGGGTCATGGATGGGTAATCCAGCATGACAATTACCCAAAACACATGGCTAAGTCAACAAAGCAGTGGCTCAAGAAGAATAACATTAAGGTTCTGGAGTGGCTTAGCCAGTCTCCAGACCTTAAGCCCATAGAAAATCTGTGGAGGGAGCTGAAGGTTCGATTTGCCAAATGTCAGCCTCAAAACCTTAATGACTTGGACAAGATCTGCAAACAGGTGTGGGAGAAAATCCCTCCTGGGATGTGTGCAAACCTGGTGGCTAACTACAAGAAACCGACCTCTGACCTCTGTTATTGCCAACAAGGGTTTTACCACCAAGTACTAAGTCATGTTTTGCAGAGGGGTCAAATACATATTTCACTCAATAAAATGCAAATAAATAACTTTTCTGACATTCGTTTTTCTGGATTTTAAAAATATTATTCTGTCTCTTACTGTTCAAATAAACCTACCATTAAAATTATAGACTGATCATTTCTTTGTCAGCGGGTAAATTTACAAAATCAGCAGGGGATCAAATACATTTCCCCTGTCAGATTCTGTCTATTTGATATCCATGAACAAAAATAATGCAACCAGAAGTCAGGGGAGAGCCATCTTTATTCAGCATAAAGCAACGGTGTTAAGCTTCTATTGTTCTTTCCTTTTTCTCTCCAATGAATACAAAGTGAACACAGTCTTTATAACAGGACACATGGGAGGTGGTCAATGGTTATAACCAGCCATTACACAGTCAAATACCCAACAATAAGAAAGGTTTATCCTACAAAAGCCTGGCATGTTCCAACCTATGGTCAATGGTCCTATCTATCCTGTCACATGTGCAACTCCTAGCAAGAGGTATGGACAGGATGTGTGGGGCCAATCAGTAACAGGCAACACATCCTATCGTCCTTTGTTCAGAGTTAGTCAGCACATCGGTGGTGTGTTAAGTTTCTCAAGCCAATTTCCTCTCACTCCTCACTATATTCCACTGCTAGTTGCTATCGGGCATAAATGTAGCAAGCCAGTTCAGGATGGAAAAGGACATTTGTTATAAAATATTATGGAAACTTGTCTTAATGGGATGTACGTTTCACTGTAATGATGGAACGTCTGAGATTCACACGTTTTCAGGACTGATCTATTATCTTCTGACGGAACAATATTTAGTGGATGATAGTCCGCTGGACTGTAGAACCACACCAATCGTTGTTTTGCAGTTTTACATTCAACAAATTGGGACATTACAACTCCTATTCTGATTGATAAATCACATAACCGACTGGACACAGACAACTGAGTGTGAGTATAGCCACATGTTCAAAAAGGATTACTACAACCACAGTGCGTGAATATGTTCAACATCTTCCTGACCACTCACATGGCAGAACGATGCCATGCTCAGAGCACTTGGTTTCATAATCCATTTCTTGATGAACCATTGACAGCGAGATGAAAGAAGAATCCACCTTGTCCTGAAGGACTCCACATACTACAGTATCACATGCCAGTTGACTGGAAATGTCACATGGCCCCAACACAGTGGAAAACACTGTTGTGGTGTTAATCTTAAATCAGTTAAGTGTTGGAAACTCACTATTCCACTACACACTGACTTGTTAGGACAACCAGGCAAATTGCTGGGTCTACATCACACTGACTGTAATAACTGATATTGGAACTTTATATCAGTGATAGAAGACAGAGAAGACTGAAGACAAGAACTACATGACACTTGATTGGAAAAAAACATATAATCTAAGATTTTCCTAAATGAAATGATATGGTGATTTTATTTGTATGAAGGTTTGTTTCTGGAAGACAGGGGGGACACTGTGTATGATGACAATGTTGGACTTTGACGTATTTTGTGATGTTACTAATGATTGACATTATGACGGCTATCCTGGTATGTCTGGATAGTGAATCCTTCACTATTAAAAGTGTAATCTTTCCCAACTCAAATTTATAATTTTTCACAGGTACAACAGGATATGCATGAGGCTTTTGTATGCTATTGTAGATTTGGACATGTTTTTTATTTGTTCTGTGGACTACGGGGGAATGTTTTTTTACAATGTGATGTTGGTTCAGATTTTCTGCTGAACACCAATAACAATGATTGTAGCCTTTTGATGTCAATATGTTTCTAGACCCTTATAATCTGAAGTGGGGGAGGGATTGATGACTGCCATACATGGAGTTATGTGTCAGAGTCGGGTGTGTCAATTGACTTGTTTGCATTCATTTTCATTTGAGGAAAAATAAGACCTCACTGGTCAGATACTCCTTTTTGTTCTTTTGTCTTAATCATTCGTAACATCAGTGTGTAGGCCTTTTCTTTTCATTAGGAATTGTTTTATCAAAAATGACAACTGGAAGTCCTTTGAGATGAGTTTGTAAGACTGAGTAAAATCAGATCTGTAACCTCATGAACAATTGACTATCAAATGCTGCAATAAATATTATTATTACTCTCTCTTGACGACTGGGTACTCGATCCTTATTTAACCACTATACAAACAGCTGATTTCTAGACAAGTACATTCTATTCAATTAATCATCGGCAAATGCCAGTGCTGAAAAAAAGACAACTAATAAATACAATGAAGGTAACAAAGGCAGAGGAGATAAAGTTATGGGTACTGTGACGGTTAGGTGTCGGACAGCTCCGTCATCACCCGCTTTAACCTCGTTTCCCAATGTTCATGAACTCACCCCGGTCTCCTTCATTTGTCTTGTCACTCCCACCAGGTCCCAATTAAGTCATCAGTATGTGTTTAAATGTTTCTCCTTTGCTCCCCTTATTTGTCGGTAATTGTCCCATGTCACAGTTTGTTCCTATGTCAGTGGTGAGTGCCGTGTTTGTTTACTTCTTTGCTTTATTTCAGTTTATTTAAAAGTGCTCAATGTTTCTTTATAAATAAAAGATCACCATCGACTGCCACCTTTTGCCTGCGCCTGGTTCGTCCTCTCCACCACAACACCCAAGCCTGACAGGTATTCAATGTAAAAGTAACATCTCAGATGAAAATGGTCTGAGATAAAGCAATCCTAGACTCCAGGGAAAGCTGGTTGCACATATGGCGTGCAAGGACAGGGAATATTTTTTATTGGAAACATGAAATCCCACAAAATAAAAACAATTCTCAAGTATATTTTTAATAAAAGTATACCGATAATATTGTCTCATTATTAATAGCAGTCGAATTTTACTCTAAATTGAATGTAGAAGAACATTAAGCTCTTTGTGCAGAAGGTGTTGTGCAGCAATGTGGCATTGATCTCTGGAACTATTTGTCACTCACAGTATAACATTACCATTGTGAAAAATGTTAATTCACCCTTCCATTTAATATATATTCATGTATTTGTTTGTGTTTATGGTCTATTTGCAGTGTTTGCAGTGTATGATATTGTAGGATCTGAGCTGAGTTATGTGTCGGATTGTGGTGTGTCAATTGTCTTGTTTACATTCATTTTCATTTGAGGAACAATAAGACCTCATTGGTCAGAAAATCCTTTTATTGTTTTGTCTAAGTTTGTAACTTAAGTGTATGGGCCTTTTCTTTTCATTAGGAATTGAATTGTACTTGTAATGTTTTATCAAACATGTAATGTTTTTCTTTAAATGTTTGATGGGGGGAATGTAAGATCTGAGCATTAACAACTACAATATGAACGTATGGATCATTAGAAGTGAATGTGCCTAGATATTGAGAATAACAGAAAGTTAAGATTCTCCCTGTTGGTTGCGCTCTGGTAACCACAGGAATGTTTACATTGACCATTTCATTTGGTGTAGGGGTTAGTGTCTTGGCTTTGCTAGGTAAACACACCCCTCAAGGTATTTAACAGCTTGTACCCCACATTACAGTTGCGAGAGTAAAGAGAGACAAGGAGAGTAGGAAAGAGTTTGAGCCTGTAACATCATGTGCTAATAGACTATCAATATGCTGCAATAAACATTGAATACTCTCTCCCTTGACAACCGAGTATGCGAGTTGTTATTACTACCACTATACGACATGGCTGATTTCTAACAATATTCCAAACAAATGCAGTCGTGTGGAAAGGAAAGTACATCCTCTTTGAATTCTATGGTTATACATTTCAGGACATAATAACAATCATCTGTTCCTTAGCAGGTAAAAACATTTGCTAAATACAACCACAGATGAACGACGACATGACATAGTGGGGAGAACAAGTATTTGATACACTGCTGACTTTGCAGGTTTTCCTACTTAGCTACTTACCTGCAAAGCATGTAGAGGTCTGACATTTTTATCATAGGTACACTTCAACTGTGAGAGATGGAATCTAAAACAAAAATCCAGAAAATCACATTGTACGATTTTTAAATAATTAATTAGCATTTTATGGCATGACATAAGTATTTGATACATAAGAAATGCAGAACTTAATATTTGGTACATAAACCTTTGTTTGCAATTGCAGAGATCATACGTGTCCTATAGTTCTTGACCAGGTTTGCACACACTGCAGCAGGGATTTTGGCCCACTCCTCCATACAGACCTCCTTCAGGTTTCTGGGCTGTAGCTGGACAATACAGACGTTCAGCCCAATTTTCTATTGGGTTCAGGTCTGGAGACTGGCTAGGCCACTCCAGGACCTTGAGATGCTTCTTACGGAACCACTCCTTAGTTGCCCTGGCTGTGTGTTTCGGGTCGTTGTCATGCTGGAAGACCCAGCCATGACCCATCTTCATTGCTCTTACTGAGGGAAGGAGATTGTTTGCCAAGATCTTGTGATACATGGCCCCATCCATCCTCGTCCTGTCCACTTTGCAGAAAAGCATCCCCAAAGTCTTGTTTCCACCTCCATTCTTGGGGTTGTACTCATCCTTCGTCCTCCAAACACAGCGAGTAGAGTATCATCAGACCACATGACCTCCCATTCCTCCTCTGGATCATCCAGATGGTAATTGGCAAACTTTAGACGGGCCTGGACCTTGTGTGCGCTGCAGGATTTTAATCCATGACGGCATAGTGCGTTACTAATGGTTTTCTTTGAGACTGTGGTCCCAGCTCTCTTCAGGTCATTGACCAGGTCCTGCTGTGTAGTTCTGGGCTGATCCCTCACCTTCCTCATGATCATTGATGCCCCACTAGGTGAGATCATGCATGGAGCCCCAAACCGAGGGAGATTGACGGTCAATCTTGAACTTCTTCCATTTTCAAATAATTTCGCCAACAGTTGTTGCTTTCTCACCAAGCTGCTTGCCTATTGTCCTGTAGCCCATCCCAGCCTTGTGCAGGTCTACAATTGTATCCCTGATGTCCTTACACAGCTCTCTGGTCTTGACCATTGTGGAGAGGTTGGAGTCTGTTTGATTGAGTGTGTGGACACGTGTCTTTTATACAGGTAACGAGTTCAAACATTTGCAGTTAATACAGGTAATGAGTGGAGAACAGGAGGGCTTCTTAAAGAAAAACTAGCAGCTCTGTGAGAGACGGAATTCTTACTGGTTGGTAGGTGATCCAAAACTTATGTCATGCAATAAAATGCAAATTAATTATTAGAAAATCATACAATGTGATTTTTCTGGATTTTTGTTTTAGATTCTGTCTCTCACAGTTGCTATGGTAAAAATTACAGACCTCTACATGCTTTGTAAGTAGGAAAACCTGCAAAATCAGCAGTGTATCAAATACTTGTTGCCACCACTCTAACATACCGTGTCATGATTTATTTAACAAACATAAAGCCAAAATGGAGAAGCCATGTATGACAAACTAAGTAGACCTTATTATTCAGTAGCTTGTAGAACTACATTTAGCAATCATTTTCTGTTTAACTTTATCAGTCTCTGACATCTTTGTGGAGGAACTTTGGCCACTCTTCTTTACAAAAATGTTTCAGTTTGCAGGCATTTATTTATGCACAGCTCATTAATGTCTCGCCACAGCATTTCAAATCAGGTTGAGGTCTAGATTTTGACTGGACATTTCACCTTGATTTGTTTCTTTTTCAGACATTCTGATGACATTCCAATTTGCTGGTGTTCTTGGGATCATTGTCCTGTTGCATGACCCAATATCGGCAAAGCATTAGCGGTTGGACAGATGGCCTCACATTTGACTCTAGAATACTTTGGTATACAGAGGAGTACATGGTTGACTCAATGGCTGCAAGGTTCCCACGTCCTGGGGCTGCAAAACAAACCCAAATCATCACCCCTCCACCACCGTGCTTGACAGTTGGTATGAGGTGTTTTTGCTGGGCATTGTTGTGGAAGTATCGTGGTTTGTTCAGATGCAACTTAGCTAGCCTAAGCCATGCTGCCATGTTCTTTGCTGTTAACATGCTGCACTTAACATGCTGAGGCCTGTTGAGTGAGATATTTTGCAATTTCTCTGAGCATTGCACGGTCTGACCTTCTGTTTTTGCTGGGACGTCCACCACCAATTGTCATGAGTGTTTTCCACTTTTGAATAATCTTTCTCACTGTAGAATGTTGGACTTTAAATTGTTTGGAAATGGCCTTAAAACCATTCCCGGATTGATAGGTAGCAGCATTTGCTTCTCTAAGAACATTGCTGATGTGTTTCCTCCTTGGCATTGTTTTGTCTGTCACCTGAATGCTCCTGAACCTCAAACTGCTAAAACTTAAGCATTCATAGAGGTGGTCACTTGCTGATGATCAATTAATCAAGGGGATTTGATTAGCAGCAACTGTCTGCTAATTTAGCATCTTAATTCCTATGGAAGCAGCAAGGGTTGGCCTAGTATTTCACAGATGGCCTTTCCATGTTTGTTAAATAAATAATGACACAGTGTAATATGTCACATGTTGTTGTTCATCTGAGGTATATTATTATGTCCTGATATGTAAAACAATAGAATTCAAAGACGGTGGACTTTTTTTTACACAACTGTATGCTCACACACCACAGCTCCTGGGAGTGTGCTTCCAGAAACCAAGTGCTCGCTCCAACAGGTCTACCTGCCTAGTAGTGATGCTCTGGTTGACTCATAATCCCCAGTCCCTGCAGTTCTATCCATGGTGCAGTTGGGTTTGAGTCACAAATTAATCTTTTGCTAAAAGGCAGGTGGATTGGATGTTGAATGTCGAAAAGTAAAAAAAAATGTTTTAATGATCTGTGAGAACTAAGTGAAATTGTGCCTGTCAAAGTAAGGTATATTTAGTCTCTCTATCACAATCACAGTGTGAAGCACTTGATCTTAACATCACTACATGAACTGTAGTTTTGGGCTTCACAACTGTTACTATAGTCAGTTGTGGGTGGCAAATTTTAAACTATTGGCCTATGTGGGTGGAATTTTATTTTTTATTGCATAAGGTATGTGACATTAAAATGGGTGTAACTTTTTTATGGATATCACAGAATAAAAAAACGTAATAAAACCGAATTGGCCAAAAGTGTCAAACCAAGGATCTTTGCACTGTGAGAGGGATGCACAGTGTCAACCATAACGGTCATGTCTTGGAGTGGACAGGCCTTCCTGTGGAAAAATAACAGCTCATTCTTGTCTAGGTTAATCTTGTGGTACTGGGCCGACATCCAAGAAGGGATATCCACCAGCCATGCAGAGATATGTTGCCATGTGAGTGCCAGTAGGGAGGAAGGAGAAAAAAAGACGAGAAAAGTAAACCATATCAATTAGCATCACCATCACCTGTGCTAATGAGTATGACCTAAAAAAAATATACTGACTTTTTGTGTGCGGAAAAGGTAATTCTTCCACAAGCGCTGCCATGTCGAGTGATGTCAAATCTAATGTTACTTCTCCAAGCTCTCAAAAAGCGTTCAGGTGTATTCTCCCACTCAGAGATCGAAACTTTCCCACCTCCCAATTGCTCATGAACACACCTTCCATAAAAGAGAGGTTTGATTCAGGTAATCACTAAATAAGCTATCTATCTCTCCACATCCCCTGGTAAGAACGGTCTGCCAGTTAGGATGCAATCCAGGCTGGAATCAACCACAGCAGAGAGTGTGGTAAGTAGGATGTGTTGGTTCACAGTGTCGAAGGCCGTGGATAGATGTGGGAGAATGAGAACAGTGAGTTAGTTCAGCTACAGCGAAGAGTCTCTGCTACATAAAGAAAACACTGTCAAGCGACCCTTAAAGGCTGACTCGTTAAGCTCTAAGATATTTTTCTTAAAGGGAAAACAGATGAGTGTGTTGAAGACCGAATGATCAAGGGTTTGGGAAAGGAAAAACAGAAGGATAAAACAGAACACCAGTCTGTAGTCTTTAGTGTGATGTTTTTTTGTGAAGGGAGTGATTCTGGTCAGCTAGAAGTCAGGCAGGACCCAAGCAGTAGACATGGATGACATGGGTAGAGTGGGCTAGCCGTGGGATTAGCAGACAGACAGAATCTAGTATAGATGAGATCAAAGGCATTGCCTACCTTGTGAGTAGGGGGTGACTGAAAAAGTGGCCAAAAAAGGCAGAAGTTGGTCCCCGAATATAGTGTACTATGTGCATCAGTATCTCAAGGCCAGCTCAGACAAAACAATTGTATCAATTATATTGTACATATTTACTCACTTTGAATGCACTGTATGTACGTATTTTAATTTGATCATTCAAAATGTTTTCTTTCTCTGCAGGAAAATGCATATATTTATTCAAATGAGCTTCAGGGCTGCATTTAAATACAAAATAAATGCTTATTTGTCTTTGCCTTTTCAATGGGCTGTTGAGTCAATCAGATTCAAGTGATATTATTTGCATTCATTTCCAGGCTATCCGTTTCCATCAGGACCACAATAGCTCTTTCTGTTGCAGGATAAAAAAAATTCTGTGACAAAAGAAGTCACATTAAGATGCCAGATTTGGGGATTTCTGTCTTTGTACAGTATTTCTCTATTATTATTCTGGATTACACCATGTTTTATATGGAGCCTGACAAGTGCAGCTGCTCCTTTTGTCAGTATCTCTTTAGAATCCCAATAAAATCCATAATCTTTCAACATTTTCCTGTGGCAGGGTAAAATTGAGGGTGACATTTAACTATGTGAGAATGCTCCTGCAAGAAAAAACAGCAACTCAAGTAAAGACTGCTCTAATCAGCCGGGCTGCCATTGTCCCACACTGGCACTTAATCTTTCTTCATCAACCTGAGACAACCTAATGTGGTAAAAAATTATTGACACTGTTGATGAGGAAAAGCAAAAATTACACATTAAAATTGTAATTGAAATGTTAGGGTGGAGCAGTTCTACAGTGGTAACACTCCCAGCTCAATGCATGTCTCATAATTATTCCCACTTTCAATAAAAGCCTTGGAGGAATAAAACTATACACAGAAGTTAGGAAAGTCTAATTATAATTTCTTACACATGTAATAACTTCTATACCCCTGATTTGAATACCATACCTGGCAAGGATAATGGCACTAAGCCTTTTTCTTAAATGTTTTATTATGTTGAAATGCAGATTGGCAGGGATCTAAAGACCTGGGGCCTCATTTATAAACGTTGAGTACGCACAAAAGAAGGCGTACACCGCTCTCTACGCAATAGTTGGTATTTATAAAAAGCAAACTTGACGGTAAAATGTGCGGTCCTTCACGCAAGCTCTGACCCAGGCGTACGCACAAAAACGGGTGAAATGAGAAATGGCGACACCGTCGGCAGTTGGAAAAAACACGTGAAAGTGTGTGAAACTGAAGACCGTTGTGTAAAATAAATGGCAATACTGCCT
>JACXGJ010009158.1:0-24939 GCA_016801105.1 Esox niger
CCTGGATGACTCCACACTGTTTAAACTGATAACCATCCAACCAGGGATCTATATCTAACCCTGGATGACTTCACACTGTTAAAATTCATAACCACCTAACCAGGGATCCAACCCTAACCCTGGATGACTTTGCATTCAAACTGAAAAGAATGGAACAACTAACAGGCACCATGATATAAAAATATTACATGAGACCTAAAACAAATTTGCAGAAACCTGGAACAGAAATGGTTCTCCATCAAATTTGAAGTCTTTAAAAAATGCCTCCACTGGGTAGTGGTGGTCCCTGATTGGCAGTGTGGTAGGGGCAGTGCCAAATGGCAATGTCAACAGACATGTATCGGTCCATTCAACAATCAATTATTGCCAAAAACATGGATAGCTTGTTATCACTGCTCTGCTAAAAGCAGGAAAAGATTAAATAATAGTGAGAATGGCATGGGTTCAGCTCACCACATAATGACACATATGTCAACAATGGGATAGCAATCACAATTAACGCTGCATAGTATACTGAACTGTACAGAAGCAACAATGACCTGGCAGGTTGACAGAAGATATTTCTAAATAGCTTGGACAAAAGTAGCTCGCTAGGGATTCTATATCACAAAGTTTGCTTGGAAAAGTTATTAGGATTAGATTTCATCCCTAATCAGAAGTAACTACAAACATGCAGAGGTTATTAAATGGCTATATCAAAAAATCCCTCATCCAACATTGTTTCCAAGATTGCCTTGCTAGTTAGCTACAACGAGGATGTCATCTCAACAGTGGCTAGCAATGGCAACAAAGTGATACCTATTTCTAATTACAGTTTCAAGATGGCCAACACGGGCCAGCTGTTATTCTAGCTAACTATTAAAAATGTACCATGACCTACCCAGCAAAATATATCAGCTTACTTGCTATTTTCCACCTCCCCTATATGCCCAAGGCTATGGATATAACATTACTGTTGGACGCTTTTATATCTTTGGTGGTTGTCACAATGCGAAGGACTGCTATCAGGTACAGGCCAGCCGTCTAGTGATGATTTCATTCAAAATATAAGACCAAAGAATTTCGGTAATCTCAAATTTGATCTGCTAACAATAGCCATTAATTTTACACAAAACTGTCTTTGGTTTCCTGTCTCTTAACTGACAGCTAAATGTTGAACGTGAAGAAAACCCTAGTTTCTCATTGGTGCAGTCCTCCCTCATAGGCAAGCAGTTTATAGGCAATCTAAGCCTGGCCGTCACTGGCACAGCACATTATAGAAAAGCACTCACTGCTGCTCAAATTTGATTTGCACAGAATGAATGAGGAAATAAATACAATAAAAAAGCAGCCTTACACATGTTTGGTTGGCCTTCACTTCCCCATTGACTAATTCAGGAACTTCTCTGATGAAAAGATTATGCTCATTAGAAAACAAATGATCAAGCCTTCATTGAATATACATTCATTGCACAGTCGTACTGCATGGAACTTTGGTCAATGGAGACATTAATTCTTGTGAACCCTGTATTCCTAGTCACATTTTACAAAATTGTGTCTTGGCTTAAATCCAATTTAAAATTCCTTTAAAAATAATCTGATCCAGCAAGAAAACAAGGTTGTCTTTCATTGATTGAGTTAAATCATTAAAACAATATTATATGTATCATCGGAAAACTACAATATAGCTCATTACATATTATTTTAAATAACCTTTTTCTGCTCGTCATTATCTGTAGAGCCAACAGTTTTACATACTAGAACAGAAACATGTATTTGGTTTGGAAAATCAAAAATATTGGCATTCACTTTAAGACCTTTTAAGTGTGTGGCCTTTCCACTCCAAATCATGTTTGGCATATTGACCATTTGTTTTTTGAGTAAGATGGAATGTAATCTGGTCTGGCCTGAAACAAACATATCAACAATGGTAATTTATTCATTTTGTACGGATATGGTCCAGGCACCCAGATTACTTGGATGGACAAACCTCTGTAAAGCATCTTTTGTTTCCTAAAAAAGGACCTATTACAGTTATGCCAACAGAGCTGCAGAATTCTCTCAGCCATGTGAATATGGCTTGAAGCCTGCTGAATCTCTGTCTGCTACAGCACAGCAACTGCTTTGCTGTATTGACATTAGCAGGTACATGCATCTATGTAGTCAGGATAGGCCTTATCAACTGCATGTACTGTACACACATACAGTCATTTCTCATCCAATATGCTATATTAGAGTTTAACATAGAAGGCCATAACAATTAGAAACGGTCTGTTCTTCTAAAAACTAAAGATTGTGTTTCCGGCAGAAATTGAATGACAGCATACTAAAGCATTCTACTTATTCAAAAATGTTCAACTGAGCCAAAAGTTAAATGTAATTTCATGAATAAAAGTAATGTCACGAGTGAATAGGTCACTTTGAGATTTCAAAACAGAGGGCATGATTCTAGTTGTTCTGGATAGCTGCGGCCTAATTGTACATATCACAAAACTCATCCTCCTCAGAGAGGTTTTCTGCTGTCCCTTCATAATTGGTTCTGCTAGATCTAATTTGCTTGTTCTGTCACCTGGTGGGTCAAAATGAGCACGTCCTACATGTGATTGAGCAGGTGTTTTACAGTGGTTATGCATCTGTTTGTAACAGTAAAGGAGAATAGAGTTTAATGAATAGTTTTCTATATAAATTTATAAAAAGGGATATCACGTGTTTATTTATTTATTAGGTGATACTTAAGAAAGGGCTTTCATTGTATTTGACAGATATTTTGAGAGAATCATGTAAATATAAACATTTACACATAATAAACTAATGAATTAGAAAACTCAAGCGAGCAAAAATAGAAGCAAGTTAATTGGCATGATCTTATATCACTGAAGTACCGACTTTTCCCAAATACTATTAATCTAGGTGTCATGATGGAGACAGTCACTATTCCATGGTCAACTTATCATATGGAAGAGTAGAGACAATTTATGGTAGGACTCAAATAAAAGAAAAATATAATTTATTTAAAAAAATGTATCCTCACATAACTGCTCACTCGTTTTGTCTCTTGAGTTTTGACCAAAGGCGTACCGTAACAGCGAACTTACAATCCGATACACTGTAAAGACCAGACAAGGCTCGAGAATATGAGATGGTGTGAGCAGCAGAACATTGCTGAAACATGAACCAAGGCATCATTGCATATAGTTGATAACAGCATACATTTACCTACTGAGCAATTTCTGGGTTGTAACTGCTACATGTATTTTCCAAAGACAGCTTAGTCCATATTGTCAACCATCAACAATTCAGATAACTCCATCTTGAATACATTTTTAGTGGTAGTGATTGAATTGAATGACCTACAATCAACCTGTTAACACAGCCTTGCCTGTCTCTAAAGCAGCCCTTACACTCTTTCACACAGAGAGGTAATGAGCAATAAACCATCCTCCAGCAGCCCTAATTAGGACAAAACAGTGGGATAATAAATCTGATACTGTAAATTTTTTTGTTTTTGAATCCCTTTTGAATAGCGACATGCAGCATATATAACAGCCTGGCCTGAGGCCCTTCAACGTGACTCATTACATGTGATGTTAATCTCTAAGTGTGTAATGTATAAGAGCAGAATTAAGTAGGGGTCACTATGTTGCCATGGTTTTCTCACATTTGATGTGTTATTGTTACCAGCCACCATCGGTGGGTGGCTGGGTGGGTGGATTCACATGAAAGAACGAGGTACATTAGTTCCCCACTCCGACTTATTACTCACGCGGTACGGATCCCAATTACGGTGGTGGTGCCAAAGTGCAACAACATCCTTGTTAACAGATGTTTTCCCTGTCCTAGCTCTCCCACATCCGCATCCTAATACAAACTGTCCCTTTCTTATCTCTTTAGTACCTCTTGCCATTTGCACTGGTAATGGAACCATGAGCCCCCATTTGCAATGGTAATGGAACCATGAGCCATCCAGGGGCTTCCCAAGGTCATGTGGTTGACACGTACGTTTTCTCTGTGGAGGTGAAATGTGTAAATAATTGTTCTTAAGATAAGAGATTAGCCTGTTTTGGCACCATTCGTTCCAAAAGAGGCTCTATCCGGAACTAAATGGGGTTCTATCCAAAACCAAAAGGGGTTCTATCTGGAACCAAAAGGGGTTCTATCCGGAACCAAAAGGGGTTTTATCTGGAAACAAAAGGGGTTCTATTTGGAATATCAGTTCTTCCCCACAGGGTAGATCATTTATTTTCAAAGCTGTGTCAATAGTGTATCCCAGATTGTGGAAAAGTAAGGAATAATAAATAATCCACCAGTAATGTGTTTGACGCTCCAGTGGAAAATAGCTTAAATTCCTGCATTTTAACACATTTTACCATCAAGCAGAAATAAAAATGTTCAGCTTTATAATGCAGTTTTTGCATATTGTGTGAGATGGAAACATTTGCTGTTTAAAATCTCTCATCTAATACTATAGTTGACATCCATTAGAGAAAACTACGCAGTAATAAAGCAAAATTCCGTTATTATTTCTGTACAAATTTTGTCATGAGGCTACATCCATGAAATCCAGCCGTTACATGAAAATGGCTGTGATAATAATCAGTATAAATAAAATAAATAAGATTAATGAATCAACAATTATTTAATAAAACCCTTTTTACATCGAAAAGTGCTTTTACAGATGCCCGGCCTGAAACCACAAAGACAAAGCAATAACTAGATATGCACAGTTGCTAGGAAATAAAACCGAGCACAAGGTACAAATCCAAACAGGAAATGAATCCCAACCAAGATTCTGACAATTATCTCCCACGCATTGACTAGATTACATGATTTGTGAGTGAATTTCGGATTTGAAACTTCAATCTGCATAGCTGCCCGCGGCCTAGATGAGGTTTTAATGTGGGTAGTAGGATCTCTGAGCCGTGCTGACCAGCCTTGATGCATACCTTGGTATGCACGGCTCTGCTTTAAGACTTCTGCAGAATGAAACGGTAATGTTCTTTTGGCGGTTGTAGGACACAGGCGCCAAGGTGAATGTACACAGAGGATCTATGATGACAGGAAAGACGAACAGGAGATGACAATGACAACATGACTTGACTACAACATTACGTACAAGACAGTCATTGACACTAGGACAGGAAGAACATTAATTTGGACATAACGGAGAGCAAACGGTTATAGTTGTTATTAAGAAAACAATGTAGCAACAGAACCAACTGACACCCAAGATAGAAATGTAACAGCCGGCAAGGCACAGGCTGTGATTGGCTGTTACAGAAAGACTACTCACTAGACTTGAAGTAAAGTCATTTGTTCTCTTCATAATTTGAAGAATTTCAAGAGCTGGGCACATTAGGATGATTTCTATGTAAATGTGTTCAATTTACTTTGTTAACTACAGTAGTTATCCAGTGAGTGGCTGGGGATTGAGGTGGTGAGATCATACAGAAAGGGTATATTAACCTGGTTGACATGAGCTGTCCCTTTCAAACTTTCCCTTTCAGCCGTGATGTTTGGGGTGGAGAGTATGTGACTTCTGGAGGTGGATAAGACAACACGAAAATATGCTAAGCTCCCAGAAAGCCCTCTGCGTGACGCAAGTGGAATAGGTGATCTGTTCTTCAAAGTGCTTCTTGTCTTAAGTGAGAGGTACGAGGTACACCCTAGCATTCCTTTACCCAGTTTCCAGACATAAAAAAAAAATATATATATATATATATATATATATATATATATATATATATATATATATATTTTAAAGGATTCCCATGACAGGTGGATCATAATCCAATCTGCCAGAAGATGACTATCTTATACAGGGCAAAGCATTATGTTGAATGGAAAGGCTATCAGGCTAGGTATATTTGTCCAGCTAAAACTTCCCTTTCACTCATCTTATACTTTTAAGCTCTGTCTAATGGAAGGTGCTCCACAAATGACCTCGAAGAGACTCTTGATTTTGCCTGCTGTGAAGTTTCATGGAAACTATTTCTCCTTGGGGCACACCCCTTTTCTCCATTCCTCCAGTTGTGGAAGGAGGAGTAGAATAATCTGTCCCCTTTTTACCAAAGCTGTCTGCCTCTACTGTCTTAGCCACTATCACCTGCCTGCTCTGTCCCAATTTAAAAACATCTGACATCACACTTGGAAGGCTGCTAGTGTCAGTCCATTTAAAAAAGGTTGCGACAAGCCGGACCCCAGCGGATATCATTTTGCCATGCTTATCTCAAGGCTCTGAATTCCAGGTTAACAATCATACTACACATCTGGTGTCCCAGTGTTCTCTCTTTGGTTCAGTCAGGCTTCAGAGATGGCCATGGGTGCGTCTCATTTCTTTAGCCAGGTGATGAGCAGAACCTTGTCCTTGTCAGATGTTGCGCTTAGCATTCGGGACTAATGGTTTGATTTTGGTCTAAGTCCTATCAAATGCCTTTTTCAGAAGGTTTGTCCTGCTACTGTACCGTGAAGGCCTGATTAAGGGAGGGCAGCAGAGATGGTTAGTCTTCTGGATGGTTCTTCCATCTTCCATCTGGATGGTTCTTCCAAACTCAAACTCTGTTAGAGTGACCCCTGGCTTATTTGTCAGCTCCTTGGCAAAGGTCATTCTTGTCCGGTTACTTAGTTTGGTCAGACAGACAACTTTAGGAAGTGTCTTGGTGGTTCCATTGCGATGGTGAGGTGACTCTTCCTAACATCCCAATTACCATGAACTCATCCCGGTCCCATTCATTTGTCTTGTCTCCAATTGTCTCTCAAACCAGGTCCCAATTAGGTCATTAGTATGTGTTTAAATGTTTATCCTCTGCTCCCCTCATTTGTCAGTCATTGTTCCATGTTGCTGTGTGTCGTCTCTGTGGTGAGTGTTGTTTTTGGAGTTTGAAACCTTTGCTTTCTTTAAGATTGTTTGCAGTGTTCGGTGGTTGTTTTGTCAAATACACTACGTCATCGAGTGCCAAATCTGCCTGCGCCTGGTCCGTTAACCCCACAACGTCACACCGTGACATCCATACTTCTTTCATTTCACTATTATGGGGGCCACTGTGCTCCAGAGACAATTCTGTGACACTTAGGACCCTCCATAGAAAGGTGGATGCCTTCATAAATCATGTTTGATCAGTAGAATTTGCCACATGTTCTACAGACATCTCAAAGATGATCAAAGGATACGGGACAACATCTGAGGTCCATTTTAGTGTCAGTGCCAAGTGTCTGAATACTCATGTAGATGGGTATTCCAGTTTAAAATTTTCAATGGATTGGCACACATTTCTGCTGGACTGCGTAAGCAGAGCCAGCTTAGAAGAGCAAATGTCTCTGACTGACTGACTGACTGTGACTGACTGTTACTGACTGACTGACTGCCCCTTGTTAAATAGCGTAGTGGTTAGAGACGCGGTCTACAGATGAACAGGTCCCGCGTTTGACTCCCATCACAGTCAAAACACATTATACCCTAGGATTTGTGTCGGACAGACAAAAGCTTCACTGGCTACACAGTTCTCTTTTCTTTTCACCTGACGAAAAAGTCAGTTATCATTACCTATATTGATATATACTGTATAAATGTCATTCAAGAATGGCAAATTTGCTGTTAACAGCCAGTAGCAAAAGAGGATTTGTTCAGGATACAGAAAAACTTTGCTGGCTACAACCTTCAGTAGCTATGTTATATATAAGTCTAAAATGAAACTGTCTACTATATTATATTGCTACTATTTCTGGTTGATTTACTAATTATGTATGAATGAATTATTATTTGGATTTGTACAGGATAGAGAAAAACTTTGCTGACTACACGATTCTCTTATCTTTTCACTTGACGAAAAAGTCTGTTATCGTCACCAATAGTGTCATTCACAAATGGCAAATAAGCTGTTAAAACGGCCAGTGGCAAAAGCCATAGAGTTCATAGATGCTATTTGTGGTGGAGGAAAACTTCAAAAGAAATGTTACTCAGTTTAACACAATGGTTAATAGTGGCTAACAAAATATTGAATCTTGGCGTGGTGTTAACGTGTGACAAAATTATATAATGTCAGGAGGGTATACCGACACCTGGCAAATGTATAGCTCTGTGTCCTAGTGGTTAAAGTCACAGCCTTTCATGTGGGCAACCCAGGTTGGAATCAACACGTTTTATTGCGGACCGGCTAAAATAGGCTTGCCTGGTTTCTCATTTAATCCAATATAAATTAGGTCTAAACATAACATGTGGAGAAAGCAAAGGGTTGTACTACTTCCCCAAGGCTCTGCATAATCCATTTAGCAGTCACTTTTATCCTAAGTGACTGACAGTAATGCATGCATACACTTTATATAAGGGGGGCCTAGCAGGGATTGCCTCCTTAACCTTTAGCATTGTGAACGCCATGCTCTACTGGCTGAGCAATGTAGAACCATCTATATATTGTTTTCCCTCTCAAAAGTTCATCCGTCGCATTGAATTTAACATTGTATCTTTTGATCCATAACAGTATAATCCAACTTTCATTAAAGCAAAGAAGCTATATTATCTTCAAAGGCACCGGACCTGAATACAGCCTTTGTCCCCCTCAAACTTTATACAATATTGATGATAGAGGCGTGCTTTAAGAGTTTTCTCAATGGACAAAGTGCTTTATGACACAGGGTATTTAAGCACAGAGAGAGCAAGGAGCCATGCCAATTACATACCATAGTACAGGGCTTCCCAACCCTGTTCCTGGAAATCTACTGTCCTGTAGGTTCTCTCCAACTCTAATTTAGAGCCTCGGATTCTATTAACACTCATAAAACCAAGTAGTCAAACATGTAAATGTTTCCAAACATTTTTCCAACATACATTATTTTATTTATAAAATGTTAAATAAAGGTCTGTGTTTCGTACTAGCTTTGATGAATCCACAAAAAAGTTGAAAAGGAAAGTTTTGAGTGAGGAACAGAAGAAGGGTTCTATCTGCAGTGGTCTCGTAATTTTAACACTTCTGTTCCTCAGTCCAAACCATCCTTTTTGACTTTTTTGGAAAGTAAAGAAAAGGGTGCAGTGGTCTCTTACTTTTTCCCAGAGCTGTATCTCCAGAGTCACTGTCAAAAATGTTTCCACTCTCTGAAGGTGGCTCAGGAACAGGGGTAAATAAAAAAACACATTTCCATTTCAGAGGTAGCTAGGTTATGAATGCCTGTCCGTTGGTTGAGACATATTTGTACAAAGTAAGTATGCATTAGTTTAGCATTCTTTAGCCTTTTAAACCAACAGGTTAGACTCAAGAAAAAGATGTTGCCAGAAGATTGGCGACAGATATTGAGAGGAGTGAAATGCTAAACTTTGTGGAAATGTCGCACACAGTATCTGTGCATGTACACACATTTGTATCATGCTGTTATGTCTATATGAGCTGTAGCAAGCTTCTACCATGTGTATGACGTTTCGGATATGGACTAATTGGCACTCTCTTTGTTTACTACAGAAATACATTGATTTGTTTGCTAATTGCCCTAGACAGCAAATGCTTTGAAATGCATTCAATGTTGCTTACTAGTAGGGCCTGCTCTAGCCTTTTGGGAGCCTTAGGTAAAATTTGATTTGTGGCCCCCTCTCACATAGCAGTAGGGTGCTCACTTGCGATCAGGGCCCCTCTAGCCATCAGGAGTAACCGCTTATGTCTAGAACCAGTCCTGGTTATATTATAGAAGTTCATGTAGTGTCATTGATTTTCATTGCAAGACCAGAATTTGAGGGCGGTGCAATTGGCTAGCATGTCATCATTAGGAATGTTAGTCAAATGGTTGCCTTGCCTCAATACGTTTTTGCCATTTCAGCACATCGACTGCTTTATGGACAAGTTCTTTACAGGGTATACCAACTTTATTGGAGTTAGCACTCTTTATCAAAAGTCAAGAAGATCGACAGGCTTTTCTCTTCCTTCTGTTCACTACATGGTACTCATGTCATGTTACGCCTAAACCATGAACTTTCAATTTTCAATGGTTCTCCAGAGAAGACACCTTTTATTACCGCTCCTCTGTGGAAAATCAAAGCTTTCTACTTCTGCAGTTCACGATTTGCCAAGGTGTAATGATTTCTCGGTCTGTTCTTCTTAGATAAAATGAAAACAACCACTCTTGGTCACTATGATGAATTCTTCTTTTGAAACTTTAGCTCTTTTCATGGCCTTTTGCCCCAATGCAGAATTGGTTTGAATCCAGTTTACTGCTCATCTAGCAGGAACTCTGTCCGCATCGTCTCCATCAGTTTGCAAGACATTTGACTTTTACAAAACCTGAAACCTTTTGCTTTTGTTTTCTATGTTTGATATTTCCTGTTAACTTCACTTATAGTGTACTACCACTCAGACCGTGTGTCGATTTCTTACCACATTTCCTCAGACTATCCTCCTCACATTGTAAAATGAAATGATATATCAGTAGGAAATGTGGTAAAAAGTTTCGGATTTCTGCATTTAGTTATGGGACTTTTTGTTACCTCTGTGTCAGATTAGAAGTTTGGGTCCATTTGCTGAGGTCCATTTAGGTTTTACAACTACAGAAAATCATTGTCAGAAGACAAGTCGTTTTGGGAACATTTGTTTTGTTAACATTTATCAGTAGTTTTTGTAATCTACTTCTTTAAGTTTGAAACTTTTTTTGGAGTTTTGTATTTTCCTTTTCTTATCAAAATATAGAACTGTGTGTTTCAGCAGAAGGTAGCATACACAGCACCCTCTGGAACAATTATACAGTAAGCAACTGTCTTTTCACCTGGTACTCTACACGTTTGTAATTTATTCAAAAAACTAACCTCAGGCAAGATCAGTTTAGTTTTTTAAAATTGTATTTATTATTTATTTCCTTGGGTCCAGCTAAGCCCCTTTCCCCAAACCGTTTACCGTGAGTTTATTATAAATGTTTATGTTTGACGGTAGCTTTGGTTGTCTGTGCATTCTGTTCTTTCTCACTGTTCCTTTTCATTATTACTTCCATTCCCAATCATTCCCGTTTTTGAAATCACTCCCACCTCAAAGGAATTTCGAAAAGCAAAAGTATGTTGTAGGACCATAACACGGACAACAACTTATATTAGGAGGTTTACAGCAGAGAAACAAAATAAATAAACAACCAGTCTTCCTCCTTTGATTGGTAGATGAATAATGTCTTCTTGAACAGACACTTGGTCATGACTCTGCATAAGGTTGGGCAGACTGACTACCAACGTTTTGAGAAGTGCTCTGCTCAAGCATTGGGAACCGCTGTTGACCCTCACAGTGAAATTAATGACCGGATTGTCAACAGTTGCTTATAACGCAGATTTCCCTCCTCCCCCTTCCATCATGTCACAAATGTCTGCTTGGCTGAAGGGAGGCTGGTTTCCGTTGGTTTCTTGGTTCGGTTGTTTCTAAGTGCTGAGGTGCAATTATGGTAGACTTACACATTTGATGGATGTCGCATCTGTGAACAGAAATAAACCATCAATGTGTGTAAGATGAATGATTTCATAATGAAACAAAGTTTAAACCTAAAACCTAAGGTTCGCTCCCACTTCTGACTTCACATATGCACATGCAATAAAGTGAGAATGATGTATGGAGGAAGCATTACTTGTGAAACACTGATTTTATGTGATGAATTCATCAATCATGAAGGCTAAGGTAATGAATCGGAGGCCTATATGAGCCAACTCATTAATGTGTCCTGAATGGCTTTATTATAGTGTGTTAAATATTTGGTTTAGGTCATGGTTCCCATTTACAGCAAAGTTTTCCACAGTAAACACACTTTTTATGTGATGGAATTAAAAGGTCAGAATAATCTGACCTAATAATTTACAAAATTATAAACTGAAATAGAGAGTCGCTTTCATTGACTGTTATCACAGAATCCAAGGTCACCTTGCAGGTGGTTCTAAAACAAATTAGACATGTATGAAAGTATTTAGCATGAAGGACTTGTTGAAGTTGTTGTTTTCTCTCAAGAATTATATATTTTTTTCTTGAAGACAAGTTAATGTTTGAAGTCATCTGAAAATGTGGGCGTAATAAAACACCATATTTTAGCCGCTGTTTGGAACATTTGATTCCTGTTCTGTTTCTTGTTCTGTTTGGAATGTGCACTGGAGATAATACAAAAAAGTAATGCTCAATTAGAATTTCAGACAGAAAACACCTTATATTAATGTAACCATTTACTGGAGAACGTATGCACAGCCCTGTACAAGCAAGTATTGGCATTAGGTTTTGCTCCTCTAGGGTGACTCATTGCCATCACATGATCGTTTATATGATACTACCAACAATAACATTACCTTGATATGATCTTATTAAGGCAATTCCCATGGCAATACAATGCAAAACATTGCAGGGTGCCGCGCAGAAGCAATATGGACCAGCCGTCTTCTTAAACGAGAACAGGGCTTAACATTGCCACCCGCCAAATGCAGGTACAATTTGTCTGTGGCGTGTAAGTAAGACTTATTAGCCACTTTGGCGGGTGGCATTCTACATATCTATACACAGGTTTTTTTTCCTGCATTCAAATCTCAAAGGCAACAGCCTTCCCGCCTCTATGTGTTGGCATGGTAGAACATGATTTTGCGGTCTTCTATAAAATACCAGAGATACACTGCAGCTAAAATGACGATAGGAGGAAAGCATTTCGAGTGTGGCCAGGTGGGGTGTGATTCCTTCACAATTAGGATATTTGTAATGGGCTTGGGCGGGTTTATTTTTTGGCTCGAGACTGCGGCATAATACAGTTTACGGTCAATTCAATCTGGCGACCTTGTATACAGGTTAAGACATCCCGGAGATGAGTGCGATCGGAAAAACAAGTGGATCCTAGTTTTCTTTTACACCCAAGCATGTCACAGTATTCCGTTAAAACTGAATAACCTCAAACTACATCTTATCCGCATAAAAATGTTTTTTTTTTAACTTTTCACGCTAATTACAGAATCGAAAATGTCTCTTGTTTTAAAGAGAAATCGCGAGACCAACGAAGATGACAGGCAAAATACCATCAGATTATGGTATGTAGGGTACAATCACGCAAACATAAGGCTATATATGCAATATATAGAGTTAAAAAAAGAACTTATTTAATAGTGTAAATATATGAACGTGGAGACACTGGATCAGCGACAGCAGCAGAGTCTAGTACAGCTGAAGGAAGTCAAGGGAGAAACGGTGTGGCGTCAAAGCAAAGATGGGGGAAAAATAACTTGAAATTCTGTAATAAGTACAGCTCTGGTTAGTTTTTTTTATGCAAGTCGATATTAACAATAACATAGCGTATCAAAACAGACAACAATAATATTGACTGCGATTAATTCTAAAGCTGATGGGTGATTTCTTATTTCTTTTTAAATAACATGTTTAATAGTTCTAGGTTATGTTAAGAATAAATATATTGATGCACATTTTGGTTGATATTAGGGAGGCCATTGTAGTGTGCATTAGCTGCTCAAGTGGACATGGACAACAGGGCAGATGTCAAACTAAAATAGTTGTCTTTTTCAAGTGTGTAGCCAGATTATATAAAGTATTTCATAGAAGGGTGTCCGGTAGTATGGGGTACCGCTTTTGCCTAAAAGTGACTGAACCTGTGAACAAGGTAGGCTAAGACGGAGCACACCAAAGTCAAATAAAACATAAATCAATAACAAAATGGTGGCTAGTGAAAATGCTGAGTGGCTAGTAACTTTGGGAAACCACTAGCCCCAGTACTGGTAATCCAAGAAAAAGACAACAATTACAATAATTGTGGAATTGTGGAATTACCCAAATGATCAACACATATTTTTACAATAAAACATTAGCATTTCTTATGAGATTGGATTACTTTGATTTGATTATGTTAGACAAGGACTGTTTTCAAGCTGCCCTTTATATGCAACTTTCTTCCAGAGAAAAGTATTTTCAGTTCTCTCTCACCATGGTCATGTCACGTCCTGGCTATGCCCAAAGCCATCTTCGCACTGGCTGGGGCCATAGTCAGGACGTGGCCAATAGAGGTGCCTCTAGGCACCTCTATGCACTTGGGTCTCCCCAATTGGAGGCAGGTGTCGTGTATTGCCTCCAATTGGGGAACCTATTTATGTTGAAGGTTTGCCCACAGTAGTGTGGTTTATTTTGGTTAACAGCTGAAGGCTATTGTACCCAGTTATAAGTCTGCTTTAAGTTTGTTTTGTTTGTAACTTCATTGAAGATGGATTATTTCTACCTCAACCGTTCTGCCAATCTGTCCTCAACCCAGACTTATGACAGGTCAGAAAAATCATGATTACAGTGCTGTTCCAGGGGCTTGTTCAGGTCTCTAACAGTTATACCAATATGTTTGGTTCCACCTGTTCCTTTAAAACCTTATGAAGTGGCAGAGTTAAATGTTTAAAAAAATATGTGTTCTGAAGACTACTGATTGTCACCCTGCTCCATATCACCTGTGTACTACACACAGTTTATTTAAAGTTGTTATCTGAGCACACATCCAGGTCTTTTAGCACCATTCATCTGTATCACTATGTTTACACATGTGAAGCAGTCAATTATTGTCGGCTAAAATCGAAAAACGCAAAAAACATATATAGATGTACCGCCATGAAAGGAGAAAATTGCAGGATCTGTTTAAGCATTAATGCATGAGAACACGAAAATGACCCTGTGATTACTCCCACTTAAGGCCCATTCTTAAGGCGAGATTAAAAAAAAGAAGAGAATTGGCTTGCTGGGCCATGGGACCGTGGATGGGCATTAATCATTGAAATGGAACTGTTAACTGCAGTTACATAGAGAATGCAGGGATTGTGGTGAATAACCATTCCTGCTTCCAACCAATCAGCAACTGGGATCCACTCAACCGTTACATACATCGAGCGATAACTGTACACCATATTAATGTCTCCTAAATCTAAATGTAGTTTTAGGCCTTGTTTCTTGTTTGTCTACTTCAGTAAAATCCTTGTGTATTCTGTTTTATGTAGGCCTGCAAAAAACCCAAATCTCCAGGCATTTTGGAATAAACTCCAAAATGATATCTGTTTTTCCAATGCAGTTCCTTCTATAAAATCACATTTCCATTTCTGAATTGGTCTACAACAACTTTCCATTTGAAAGTTGTTTACATTTAGTGTCCATTTTGTCCATTTAATTTTTGTTCTCAAGCTCAGGTAGTTTTCTTAGCACACGGAATAGATGCCACATAATGTTTAGACAAGACAGTCCAGATTGAAGTAACCTTTTCGAATTCAAGGTAATCAAGTCAGGAGGATGAGAATGGATGCAAGTTAATCCTGATGTCAGTCTTATTCACCTACAGTATGTAGATTATTGGACAACACAATGCTGTCTATATTCTGTCAATAAAACCATTGTCGTCTGAGAGGCCTGGCGTCTTAATTGAAGCAAGGATCAGTTAACCAGAGGTAAAAGTCACAGTGTTGTGCGTTGAAGGGGGCACTGGTGACAAAACAAATGGCACTGTGGTAAATGACATCTGATTTGTTTAAGAGGTTTTAGTGGCATATCCATGCATTTTGCAATTGGAGTTCCCATAAGCTCGTAGCTGAGCAATGGTGGCGTGAGTAACAGCGGTGTTCAGGAGAACATTTTTAATAAGCAGACGTTTCCTGTATCCCTGTGGTTCAAGGATCTAGGTATTCTGTGTAGGGTGATGCAACCAGTCCCTGTACCTCTCTACCACCTTGAAACTTGTTCTATGTCCTGTCAACCCTCATGAAAGGAATTCGGAAGGACAGCACTTCTATTACATGCTGGGCTTAGACAGTGAATAAAATAGTATTTCTTGGCTGGGCACATTCATATCTGTCAGCGAGTCCACGGTCTTCTTCAGTTTCCATAGATGTCTTGAACAGGAATACACACACCTGCTGGTATCGTAAATTCCCAAATATACAAGACAATATTGCCTTTTTTTTTTCATTTGGGGCAATTCAAGTATTAACTACCTCACATACTAATCCCAGTAGCAAGTGAGATTCACTTTTATCAAACCTTAGGACCAAAACATTCATTCACAAATGTTATTTTCTAGCGAGTTCAGTGCTTGACCTCGAGTCCTCAAGAGATATAGGAAGCCAATTCCACCTTACGTGTTCATCAAACCTTAGGGAAAAATAGTGTTAGGGTTTCCTCGTAACAGTTGATTGTTGAGAAAGGTCAAGGTGAAGAGAGGGAGAATAACAGGAGGAAAAACATACATGGGCCTCTTTTAGATCTGATCAAAGAGACTGCTAAAGGATATTGACAGCAAAAGGATATTGTTTCTATATTCATAATGCTCGTGTATGCACACAGCATTTATTTTAATTGCTCTGGCATTTCTGAAGTGCTGCATGCATTCATAAAGGCCGACATTAATTAATGATTGAGTTATTATCACAATGATTATCATGTAGCAAATTGAAAAGAAAATATTAAAATGACTTTAGACTGACTTAATGACATTAGTTAAAAGATTACCATTGTCAGATGTTCCGTTCTGCTACAGTACAACAGAAAGTAATTTTGCAACATAGGAAATTTCATTTGTCAAATACCCAGTCGCACTTGTACTTCCAGCAAAGAAATTAAAATTAATTATGATTCAGTCAATTATAATGCTACTGTGATATAAAAGTCAGAAAAGAATCCAGGCAAGCCAAGTTCAGCCGGCCCACAATTCAAAGCTATAACTGTTATTGCCCTCACTGGACTCGAATCAGGGTCTCCCATGTGAGAGGCGGTATACTTAACCACTACACCAATAAGCTACACATGCCACCACAAATAGCGTCAATAAAATGTATAGCTTTGCCACTGGTCGTTTTAACAGCTTGTAAGCCAACAATAGGCTTGCTAGTATCTACTAAGTTATTACTTTGACAGTCATAAGAAGTGAGCAATTTCTAGCGAGACTGAAGATTAACTTTACACAGCCAAAGCTAATTCATTTCATAGCACAAAACCTGTTTTTCTTTAATTCGTGAATGACATAGTTTTTGTAGCAATCAATATAGGTGACGATAACTGACTTTTTCATCAATTGAAAAGACGAGAGAACCGTGGAAACCCCTACTCTTTAACTGCCCAAGGGGTTTTGATCTAGCCTAACCCCAAAAAGTATGCACAGATGTGTACTTTGATAATCCACCAGAAATTGTCACAATGTAACCCTAGACAGTTTTATTTTAGGCTTACTATAACGTAGCTACTGAAGGTTGTATGCAGCGATTTAATTTGTCCATCCATAACAAAACCTAATGCTTAATTTGTTTAGTCGAGATTCAAAGGCGGGACCTATTGTTTGCAGAACTGTGTCTGTAAACACTATGCTATTTAATAAGAGGTCTGTCAGTAACTGAGTCACTAAGGAATATGACTGTTAAATTTCCAGTCAGCCTGACATAACAGATTATAAACTCATCAAATACGCACCTCTTCATTTGTAGTGACACCAGAAATATGGGCCTATTCACACAAATATGCCTATGTTATAGTTAACAGACAACAAAATATTGAGAAGTGTTTCAATAGCACTTGAATTATAGATTCCCTCAGCCCCCTGTACTACATGTGTAATGATACATCGCATAATTTATTGCGTGTTAAATTGCTAACAAATTTCATGCATAGCCCTGGTGTAATGTAGAGATTGGATGTCATGCAGGTTTCTTAGCTCTGGTGTAACGTAGAGATTGGATGTCATGCAGGTTTCTTAGCTCTGGTTTAACGTAGAGATTGGATGTCATGCAGGTTTCATAGCTCTGGTTTAATGTAGAGATTGGATAGATCAAGACATGTGCTATATATTTTTGTGAATTGGTAGTTTATTTCTTTACCATTGGGTGAAGAAAGATTTTGTTGGTTTGAAGCTAATTTTGCTTTGTTAGAATTATTAGTGACTTGCTCCTTCTCGAAGCCCAATGTGTGTATGCCCTTTTTTGGAGTATCCCACTTTTAAAGCCACACATTTTAAAACAATTTTATATTTTGTTGTGAGGAATAATCAAGTATTTTTTTCTTGGCTGTAATAGATATTGATACTGTTCACATGTAGAACCCTGTGGGGTCATTTCATCTGCTAAACACTGTTTATCATTGGACTCTTGAGTTTTGACACTGTACAACTCCTCTATATGAGTGAGATTTGGCCTTCCTCAGGGTTAGAATACCATCTATATGAGTGGGTAGGCTTTCATTACAGTTGGTACAGTTTCATTTATGAAACCATCCTGAGCCAGCTTCTGTATTACCTGGGCAACTACACTGTCCAGTAGAAAAATGACAAGTACTGCCTAGCTTCCCATTACTGTATTTTGTTGACTGTGCCAAAGGCACATACAGAGTTGTGTAAGGAAACGTTTCCATTTATTTGGCCCTTCGACTTGGAATAAACTTCAAAAGGGCATTAAATTGCAAAAGCTTGTCTCTAAATGAGTTTAAAGCAATAAAACACATGATGTTCCATGATGTAGGGGGCTGTAATGTTTTGACCCGAAATGTTTTCACACAATAAATCTTGTCTTTCTCAATCTGTAAATTGATGCTGTAACTCGTAGTTGTTTGTTTTTACATACTGAGAATTTGTATGCTGCTATTTTGAGGAATGTTTCAACATATTCAGAGTTCACTTCCTGAGGTTTTGTTTTTATATCAATCATTAGTTTATGAAGGGAGGAGCAGATCAGTTGTATTTTGACAAGGAATGGTTTGTATTCAGAAGACCATCATTAAGTCTGTTCTGTAACATTATGTTATTGCAATAACAGCTCAAATATGCCTAGAGAATCGGCTGACCATCATACATTAAGACACAAAGTCAGTCAGTCTGGAATAAATCAAGAATTTTGGAAGTTTCTTTAAGTGCAGTCACAAAACCCGTCAAGCACTGTGATGAAACAGGCTCTCTCGAGGACCGCCTTAGGAAAAAGGAAGTTACCTTTGCTGCAGTTAGGATGAGTTCATTAGTCACCAGCCTCAGAAATCTGCAATTTACTGCACCTCTGCTTGGAGCCCAAATAAGTGCTTCACAGAGTTCAGCTAACTGACACATCAACATCAACTGTTCCAAGACAACATAAATCAGACCTTCATTGTCAACTTGCTGCAAAGAAACACTACAAAAGGACACCAATTAGAAGTGTTCAGACTAGTTCACTTTCTCAAATTTTTTTGGGTTATATACTTAATTAAAAAAAATACATTTAAAAGAAATTGTCCATCTACACATAATACCCCATAATGAGAAACCATAAACATGCTTTTAGAAGTGTGTACCAGTTTATTATCCAAACATTTAAATGTATTAAGCAATCACAGCTTCTTGTATTCTTGGGTATGCCTCTAACACCTTTGCTCTCCTGGACTTGAGCAGTTTCTCCCATTCTTCCTTGTAGATCATCTAAGGCTCTGTAAGACTCAACAGGGAGCATAGGGGAACTGCAGTCTTCATGTCTCCCCACAGATGTTAAGGTCTAGGCATTGGCTAGGTCACTCAAAGACCTTCACAGCGTGGTCTTGGCTGTGTGCTTCAGGTTGTTGTCGCACTCTCTCTAGCCCTCCACTGGTGGCATTGGCTGAGACACTCAAGGATATTTACTGACTGATCCTAAAGCTAATCCTGTGCTGTTTTGGCTGTGCGCCTTGACACATTTTCATGCTGTAAGATGAACCTGTGCCCCGAGTTCCTGTGCATTTTAGATCAAGTGTTCCTCAAGGACCTCTCATCTTTTAATCCATTCTGTCACGTCGTGACTATGCCCCTAGCCATCTTCGCGCTGGCTGGGGCCATAGTCAGGACGTGGCCAGAAGAGGTGCCTCTAGGCACCTCTATGTTCTTGGGTCTCCCCAACTGGAGGCAGGTGTTGGTTGTTGCCTCCAATTGGGGAACCTATTTATGTTGAGTGTTTGCCCACACTAGTGTGGATTATTGTGGCTTGTCAGCCGAATGCTATGCAGCCCTGCCCTTTGGTCTGCATTAAGTTTGTTTGTTTCCTTTCTTAATTAAACTATGGATTACAACTGCAACTCCGTCTCTGCGCCTGTGTCCTTCAACCAGAAATATGACACATTCAATCTCTCCTCAATTGTGACAAGTCTCCCAGTCACTGCCGATGAGATGCATTTCCATAGGATCACACTCCAAACACCATGCTTCACTGCAGGGATGCCAAATAATGAATAGCGAGTTTTCACTAGGTGTAGTAATTGCAACAACGATCTGATAGATGGAGGCCCTCCCTTATCAAGGGCCTTCTGGCTAGATTACAGTTTGGTCCAATAAATTACATTTATAAGACACCAAAATATGAAGAAAGTGAAGGGGTTTTAAAAGGCACTGTGTATGTACAGTGCAGTAAATGCAAGTTCATCTAGGAGGCAAAAACACTTAGAATTTTGATGAAAGTTCTTAGTAGGATGGCCTTTCTCTGTTGTTTATCTTGATATTGTGGATGAATAGACAGGTGTCTCCTCATGCAATATGCATGTTGTCAAATGTGACTGTTTAGAGTGGTTCCTTTCTCCCCAGGATCAACTAATTTACAAACGGTCATGGTACAGTGTCCATACCGTATACAGCCTCGGAAGGTCACTTTATTTTCCAAGGCAGTATTGTAATCTGTATATCAAAATATGCAGATGTCACAATTTCATTTTCCCTATTAACCCTCCACTCTGAAAGGAGTCTGGATCTGAGTCTCTCTAAAATGATTTCTAGGCTGCAAAAAATATTTGAATGGTCTCAGAACATTTTAGGTGATGTGGGTATTCCGAGAACAAAGAGCTCATTTTTGAACAGCTCAATTTGGTGAAAGTCAGTTGAACTTTAAAAGAGCTGTTTGTCTCCCTGATTAGCAGTATATACTGTATGCCTTTTATATAACAATAGATATGTGAATATGTTACAAGAGATTAAGAAAGCCTCTCACCTCACTATTGGTCACATGTGGGAGGCAACATCACTTGAGGACATCCCATTTTAAACATGTATGTATGTACGTGTGTAACATGTCCCATGTATGTACAAGTATGTATAGTTTCCCTGAATACATGTGGTTACCTTCTCTTCCAGCCATTTTTGTTAATATTGTGCAATCTTTATACTGTATGTGATGTGGGCCCGTATGTGTCTAGACATAAAGTGATATGTTAACTAACTAAAGGATGCCTAAATGAAGGACAAACACCTATCTTCAACAGATGTTCACCTAACTTTGAGGCATGTCCGCCTAAATCTGACAGATAAAAGCTGCTGAAGAATATAAAAAGGTTTCAAAGTTGATAATCAATAGTAATACTGCTGGGATAAATAAAATTATGAAAAATTATAATCAGGAAACTGATCAAGCTGTCATACTGTATGCGTTCTGTTCTAGGGTCCTCCATAGATTGTCTCTCTTTCATACAACTGCACTAATCTCCCATACTGTGCTTTCATAGTGAGGGTAGGTGTGGAGGAAATTAAGGGACCGTTTTTCACATTTTTGACTAAAGACAGCCTGTTCGGAATCAAACCCAAACTCAACCCTCCAGAATTCAGATACTTCTGATCTGAGATATCTTTTTGGTGGTGACATGTTGAAAGCCTGACCGTACCTTCTGAAGTTCTATACAATCATACAAGTAGTTCTGTAATGCCACAAAAGGTTGCTGGTTCTAATCCCAGAGTTGACAACTTGAGAAACCCTTTCGTTCTGTCCTTGAGCAAGACTGTTAACCCATTAGTGGTCACAAGTCATTATTGTAATTGCACATTTACGTGGTAAAATAACAGTTAAAACAAACTGCATCCTATGATGGGGAAGTGAGAAACATTTAATCTATAATATGTAATGAGAAGCAATGCAATGCAGAACTTCAAGCATTTAGGAAATTGCTTAATCCAGTTATGGATGAGCATGAACCCATTAGAAAACATTTTCTATTTAAGCCTAAAGGAAATGGTCTGCCCCAGAACCTGGAGGAAAACCAAACTCATTCCACTACCGAGGAATAGCAAATCACCCATTAAATGTTAAATCAGCCTGCTACCTGTGTTTAGCTAACTTTTCCAGTAAAGTGTTTGGCCAAATGCAGTTGATTCACAGATAAGAAATTAACAGCAGACGTTCAGTTTGCCTAGTGGGAAGGTATTTGGGTAGAGGGGAACTTAGTGGTCAACAGCATTGGGCCAGTAAACAATTAAAAGTTACTAGTGTCCTGGAAATGACCAGACATGATAAAGAAAAGTCAGAATACTAAAAATGAACCTTCATTATTTCAGCATTTTCCTTCACATGAAATTCTACAGGTTACTTGCTGTCCAGAATTCATACCCATGGTTAAATACAATGGGATTGGGGGGTGTTTTCTGATGGGTCAATAAATGTCCACTGTCCATTACCCTATAATGGGGAATAACAATAACAATTTATTAATGTCCGTCACTTGTTTTAAATCGTATCCATTTTAACGTCTTGCCAAATACAGTGATGTCATTGCATGGCAGCTAGTTAATAACCAAAGAAAATGTTCCTTGATCCAGAGCACCTGGAGGTACCCTTGACATTATGCATTATTTACACAAGTCAGTTACGTGGTCATATTGTATGGGGCCTTTGTGAATGTATTCTCATTCTATTGCACTTTCTCTCTAAAATACATCTTGGGGGAAAGACTTTCTATGCAGTGAGAAAGAGAGCAGAAAATCAGTTGGTGTAACTGAGAGAGTAGGAGTTCTTAAGAGGTCGAATTCAACATACACATAAAATATAAATATCAATTTTTTAATAATTTAGCGCAAATCCAGAGTAATTTATATCACTATTTATTGAAGAGATTAAGTATATATAGTACCTTACAGCTTGATTTGCCATAACAATATGAGAGCGAGTTTGGAGATGTAGCCAGGATACTGTGGTTAACATACCTACTCTTATAGATGTCATCGGGCTGAAAACAGAGATTAGCAATAAAACATCCAATAGGAAAGGCAGTCTCCTAAGCAGGGCAATATTCCCTTCACTGCCCTGTGATTTGATCTGTATCCCAATGGGAAGAGTGCCCCTACTGGTGACTATCTGGTGTCTCATACACAGACCAACTAGGACAGTCCCTGATTAGCTTCATAGGAAAGCCAGCAGTGGGATTAATTTATAATATTTCTGACTGAAGGTTGCCCTGAATGTTACATGAGTATCACTTGTGATACAATAGATTAAGAGCATTCCTATGTGAGTCTAATTCAGGCATTTGTAGAAGAGCCTGTATTGGGCCCATGTGGACTAGTTTCAATTGGCTGATGCGCAGTTGACCAAGAGTTGGTCTTCTCACATAGATGACTTATGAATAGCAGGGTCAATTGAATCCATTGGTCCGTTTCGTCAATGCGCGATGACTTAATGATCCAGCACAAGGCCCATTCCATCAGTCTGAGGCTCCATTCAATAAAAATCAACAGAAAAAGTGCCCTGTAAATTGAATGAAACAACAAGACCAGGACGATATGAACATGTTATAGTACATTCAGTACAAATCATTTCTTATCATTTATGTACAAAAATATAGTTAAGGAAGTTTCTTGCTGAATAATATTGGTGAAACAAAAATGATAAATTACTATTGCTTCAAGTTATCACACAGGCACCTAATAAAAGTATTGTTTTTATTACATAATTCATGAATACTGACAGCTATTGTTACAGACCCCAGGCATGAGACCAAGAAAACAGGTTTTTAAAAGGTGCAACTAGGTCAAATATATTTATGTACAACTGTTGTAGAATATCTAAGTCTAAATATTACTATATAAAAACATTGTTGTAATTGCAAGACATCTCTTATAAATTTGACATAGGCTAGGCTACAAAATGGGCCAGCCCACACCTCCCCAAAATGGGCCAGCTCACACAACTGCAATATGGGCCTCCCACATGATTTGAATAAACCATTTGTCCATATAGACTTTGTCCATAGTTTTTTTTTAATGGTATTCAAGTTCAAAGACAAATATAAAGCGCTGTTTGTTTCAACTGTAAGAATTTACTCACCCACTTATCATAAGCATACACACTTCCCCAGCAAAGCTTATTTTGCAGCTTATTCCAACTCTGGGGGGAAAGAACAGTGAAGGTGATTTAATTTATTTCAGAAGCTACTCTTGTTGTGGCATATACTTTCCAATCCTGTGCCCTTTTGCTATAATTAATTGTTTTAACTTTGATAAGTAAGATTAGGTACGCTGTGGCTTCCCACTTTTTGACACAAAAAAGCAATTTCACCAGAGATATATCAAAGTCCACAGTGAATGACAACATCTAATGGTTTTAGTGTAGAAGCTGCTTGGATGTAAATCAATTCCCAATAATCAAAAATAGACAAAACACTTGGACTATTTGTTTTCCCTCAAATATACACATACTCTAAATCTATAAAGAAGTCTGTCCTTGATTTTCAGTTCCCTTCCCAAGACACATTGGATATTTATAAAAGATGAAGAACTTGCTCAATTGGTGAAGGGTAGTCTTTCGTAAATCACTTACATCTGAGTTGTGAGAACCAAAACACATCAGGTGTTTTTGTTTGGCTTCTACACTAACCATTACTTTAAGATCTGAAAGTGGTTAATAATAAAATATAACCAGCATAAAAATGAATTTTTACACATTTTACAGTATATCAATGTCATTTATACTCAGCATTTAACCACTTGCTACCTGTTAATAAACTTAAAGAATTATGTCATCCTTGCTGTTTCAATATCATGAAGTTTCTCATGAAGTTACTGTACTGTAGTCCTGAAGCCACAAGCAACCAAAAGCAAACATCAACTTGCAAAGGAAATGATTTACTGTGACCTTGGGACAAAGAGGCCTTTGTCAGGCGTATAAGCAAGGTAGTCCAATTCAGCATAGCATCCAAGGTTGAGGATGTAATTACATTGTGTGGCTAAATCCTGACAGACATGATTTAAAAAATAAATATATATATATCTGTTTATCATATCAGCATATAT
>JACXGJ010009159.1:0-24954 GCA_016801105.1 Esox niger
GAGACAATAACACACAAAGACAAAGGGAGCAGAGGGAACATATATACTGAGGGGAATGACTAAATGATGATCAGGTGCGCTAAACGAGACAACAGGTGCAATGAGTTGATGAGATGGGGCGATGGTGTCAGAAGGTCGGTGACGTCGAACGCCGAAGCCCGCCTCCTGCAGGGGGAGGATGGGCAGTAGATGGCGTGGTTGTCACAGGTGGAGCCATAGCATGCTAGTAAATTTGAGAATATTGCCGGAAATACTTAGCTTAAGAAATTGGGATATGTCATGGGAATCTTATTAGAGTTCAATGAGAATGGAGGAACATACTGTATGAACCTCCATGAATGTTGTTAAACTAATCGCCAGGGAATTCCTTGAATTGAATTTAGATTTCCATTATTTCATCAGTATTTCATTTTGACATCACCTCACTTCATCTAGCTAGGCAAAGCACAGCAATAATTTAATAATTTCAGGTGTCACACATAGTTGGATGTTGGTCAGTTATCGCATCAGTCATTTTAGTTTTACATTCTGCTGTAATTTTCCTCCACACCTCAAATCCCAATGACTAGATTTTCCGAACCGATCGAGATGCCATGATGGCTAGTTCTCAGTCACGTCCAAAATGACGACCTAGCGTTGACAGCTGACCACTAGGCCTACAGTTTGAATGACATAGAAAAAGTCCAATTAGAGTCAAGTAGTGTTGTGTATTCCCACCCACACCCACTGGATGCGTGTTGAGAGCATTGAACACTAGGTCTGTGAGTCTAAGCCAGTCTCTCAAGTCATAGATGTTCAATCAAGTTGCAATTGTTTTCTCTTTTCACCAAGATATGTGACTCGAGTCCTCCTCTCTGAGCCTACCTATACAGTAATTCCAAAAGGGTATACGTTTTGAGATCTGAATGCTGGCTTCTGCGTTTAACCAGGCATATCTTTGCCTGGAAAACTTTGATTATTGTTATCACCGTTAAGATTGAGAGCTGGATTGGCAGCACGGCATATGATCATTTAGCACCTGGCTGTTATTCTGATTTATTTGTGTGTTTTAATAAGAAATGTAGTCTGGTAACATTAAGCACCCCACATGCCATTTTGTCTTATAATGAAAAAAAACATGCTACGGTTTCTGCTTAGAAAACCATTTCAAATATCAGTTATTTAAGGGAGGTAAAGCAAAAAATAAAGTCTGGAAGTGAGTTGAAGGCTGTTGAAAGCCCCGAGAATCACTGTGTTAAGGTGCACACATTTTCCCCATCTCCCAGCATAGGTGTCAAAGCAGAAGTTCATTTTGCTTGCTTGCAACTGATTAATATAACATTGGTCAAAATGTAAGAAAAGAAATGCAGAGGGGATTTTCAAAAATGCATAACTAAATAAACGCTAGGAAGAGACCGTCTTAATGGTGGTGATGGTGGCATTGGAGTTGGGTTGGCAGTACATCGCTCTTAGACCGCATATCTTATGCATGACTCTAAGAAGGTTTTTGTAATATTACAATTATTTACAACAGTTTTTAAACAGTCAAATGTATCTTCAGACATTCTTCAACTGCTGCGTTTATTATAGTTTCTTTATGATTTGGATGAACTTTGCTGTTGAAATGCCTCCTAAAAGAAGTTGTTTAGACTCGTCGTCTCTGTGCCGTTGCTAGGGCAGAGCCCAGCCTCCCACGGTGATGCATCACAAAGCCTAAAGGCAGAGTCATGGAGAGGAGGAGAGAAAGGTGGGGTGGAGGGGAGCGATGCCTTGATCAACTGGTAGTCAAAGCTGCTGCGGCAGCTCTGCAGCACACACACCCGCTGCTTCCAAGCACGATTCATCCAAACCTCTTGAACTCTTCTGTGGTTGTTAGCACTAGGAGAGCTGGTAGCCTCATGTCTACTCAAAACAAATGCACTTTTAGAATTATTCTGCTGTTTTGAAAGTCACAAAAGTAAAAATCATCCTTGACATGTCCTGAATAGGTGTTGTATGTGTAACACAGTGTTTTGTTGGAATCGTAATATCTTATACAGAACTGGTGTTGTAGCCATTTTTTGAATGACATCCCATTTATTGTTTGGTGTTACTTATCTGCCCCTCCTGCCAGTTGAAGATGCACTGCTCTTATAATAATCCCAGTGATAATTGCCTTGAAACTGATCCAAAACTGTACTGAAATATTTTCCACACATATAAGAACAAATGAAAGCTACAAACAGGGGTTCAGCATGAAGCTGTTATAGGCCTACAGTACATTGTTTAAAGACCTTGGTCCATAGATGCCAAATGTCAAGGTATGTGTTTGGACTGGACATATGGTGTTATAGCAGTACTTTCTTAAAGGAGAACTCCATACCCCAAAACAACTCAACATGATTGTTCAGATCCTCTTTCTAACAAGTCAGACTTTGAAAGCTTGTCAATGCGTTCTGTATATTTGAGTGCTAGGTAAGTTCATACATTTTATCCTCAGTGACATATTTTTGTTTCTGACATGAACATTAGATTAGTTGTTTAGTATTATTTGCCACCTTAGTTGTTTCAGAAGGGCATATTTATCAGTTTCTAAAAATAACATTTGTGTCTAAATGAAAAGGTTATCTACCTCAGAGGCAGCTGGGTCACCCCAAGTCACCCTTTGATTGATTTAAATGTTGAATGTAGTGGTTTAAGTTGTATTTTATTCAATGAAGAAGTAAATATTTGTCTTGACATGAAGTAAAATGTTTTCAATTGTTTTTACCTAAACACAGCAAAATATTTATGGTATGTAGTTACTCTGTTGATGTTCAGGCACATACTTAATTTTTAAAGGGGGTAGAGGCCAGGCATTTTAATATTTAATAGCTTTGCTCTGAGTTTTCAATCTGGGCTTGGAGATATGGAGACCATAAATGGCTAGGTTTATCTTGGTCTACATATTGACATTTCTCAGGGCCTGTACTGTTTGATCTAGTGAAACATCACATATACAGAGTTGTTTATGTACAGCGATCTAGGCCTAGAAGTGTTCTCTTGTATGCCATGGCTTAAAATAGCTTTCAGTGCGATATCCAACAATAGATCTATGATGTGGTACCTCGTCTTCCCATTGAATTTTGTTGGTCCCAAGTTGCCGTCATAATTGGGTTTAAGTACAAGGTCTTCTTAAGATTGTATCTTTGGCTCAGTGAAGAATTGGAGAATTCAGCAGTTGTAGTGGCTTGTAGAGGTATCTTACGAAGGCATGGAGTTGTTCTGGCATACAGTAGGAGAGCCAAATGCCAGTCACCTTAATGTCACCCTGTTGATACTGTAAAGACTGTATCGTCACCAACACCGCTGGCCAATAAATCATACTCGGGGCTATTGTATGCAAGGCCGTACAGTACACCCTGAGCCAAATTGAATGTGCGTCGGCTATCACATATATACCAGCACACAATTTGCCGCCTCAGCAACACTGCCCGCCCGGTTCCTCACTCTCAGTCCATCACCACGGTTATTCATAGAACACATCAATGATTTATTGAATAACAAATCGTGAATAATGGGACCCCAATCCATCATCCTGCCTTCCTAACCCTTGCAGCTGTAAGACGCTTTCTTTGATTTATTTCATTTGCTAGTTTTCCAAATTAAATTTAGCAAATTGCTAATGGATTTATTTTATTTTATTTCAAAGAAATGGAATTGCAGTAGAGGGAACAAGAAAAAAAATAAGACATGGGGCTCTTGTTGAAAACCAGGCACTTTTATTCATAATACATGGCCACCTGCTTTTTTATGGCCCCCATATCATCAGCATAGCTGGCTGATTTTCACTGTAATTACAGACAGTTGTCAGGCTGGTGGGAAGCACTTTACATCCTGACCCGTTTAGACATAACACTCCTTACACTTCCTACAGGCACGGGCAGGGGCTGTCTGAGAGATGCTTCCGGTTGGATTATGGAAAGTTGATTATGCCTCTTATTTCTACACATTCGTAGATTAATCCATAAAACCTGATGGCCCGTGAGGAGGAAATGTGTGGAGTGGGGACAAGCAAAGCATGTGTTCTTTTGGCGTGCTGAGAACTGAAGCTTGGATTATATATTATTATATAATTCCAGTCAAACGTTTGGATACACTTACCCATTCAAGGTAATATATTATTGTGTCCCCAAGGGCATTTGAAGGAAAGGGATTCAAGTCTGTCGTTGAAAGTATTATTTCACTTTAGAAATCATGCACAATTCTCAAATTAATGTTAATGTCCTAAACATAGAGCCTTGCTTATTTTCAAAATGCAGCACAGAACGTAGGCACTCTGAGGGATAGAAATCAGTTTACAGTATACAATGTGCATGTAATAAGAGGCATAGCTTTACCAAATGTTAACATTAGGCACACACCAATATATTTACAAAGCCACACAACAAGCAGATGTTGTTCGACCAAGGGTGAGTGGAGGGAGAATCTGTGATGCTGAACATCAGAGGAAGTTGTTCCAGGATTTATTTAAAAATAAAAAATCCAGTTTGGAGTGTCAGATGTCGGTTGGATGCAGTCATCCAGCTGAGCACAGGTGCAACCAAATGCAAACGCTCTTCCATGCTTAGGGGTGACCCAGGTGGGGTTAACAGATTGTTATGCAAAGTGCCTCTGAATCACAAACTTCCACTTGAAATTGACTGCATACTGTTTAGCATTTTACCAACATTTCGGCATCCGCCTAAGGTCTAACTGCATTCTCAAAGCCTAAACCAAGTTTGAGGTGGGTTATCATGCATATCATGCATAAAGACAGTTCAGGGAACTGGGGCTGGCGATTATGAGAGTGGTCTTGACAGTTATCCCCACATAACAAGATAGAGTCAGAGTGATTAATTAAGAAATTCCATTGTCCCGTCAGGTTTCCTGCATTTTTGGGTCAGGGACACGCCTCCTCTCAGCTTGATTGTTCTTAGGTGTCTGGAAAATATTTGGTGAACCCAAAACCACAAGTGAATTCTATTTAATGGAAATTCACGAGTAGTGAATAAGAAATGTCTATTAAGACATTTTTATCAATTCATAATTCATGACAATAAAATGTGAACAGGAAATTATTCTACACCAGATGTGCTCAGCATTAAGGTAGTTATGCAATCACCGTAGCTATGGAAAGTAGCACAGCCTGCTTCAGTTGCAAAAAAAAGTTTAATATTTCATTCAAGCGTGTTTGCCAAGTTGCTCTGCCACCATTTATATGTGCAGGCCTAGTAATTACATACAACAGTGTTAAACGTCAGATTTCTGGATTTTATCAATGTATTGACCTGTACACAGAGCCATACAATGCCTCACTGGCTAGCCCTGGGTGGGTTTGGGTCACTCCTGCTCTCTGGCAAGATGGAAATATATTATTATTTGTATTATATTACTGCACTGTTTGAGTGTTTGAAGCTGTGCAGAAATGAAAACTAAGAGTATGTTAACCGTGTTTTCATCGGTTTTTAGCTGCTGTAGATTATAAAGCTTGGAAAATAAAACTTATTTAATTAAACCACCTTTGGTGATCACTGGACTTTGCCATAAATAAATTATTAAAAACAAAAGAATAGCCAACACAAGCTGATTACCCCTTGATTCAATATTAATCCATATTTTTGTAAGATCTTCCCAAAAAATTATCACCAGTCATTAAGGAAAAGCCTCTGGCTGGTTTTGCCACGGTCTACTGCCTGGTGCCATTAAGCATTTGATATGGTGCAAACCTGCCACATTTACAATTCTCCAACCACGTGTGCGCTTTGACAGATAATGACGGCTTAAAATACATACTCATCTGGAGCCTTATAATTAAATCATTTGAGAGGGTAAGCAGCGAGCTGTGATGGCATGCCAGATGCTGTTTTGTTTTGAATGATGCTAATATTGGGTTTATGGAGGATGCAAGACTTTTCTTTTCACTCAGCTGACATATGGAGTAGACAGTCAGGACCTTGCCCTCACAGGGCCTTTTAGGTGCTGCAGATATCTAAGACTCTGTTTCGTAGCACCAAGCTGACCATCGCAGTCTAAGTCTGAGCCTTTACTCTGCTGCTAGCTGATCAGTGGCTGGAAAGCCCCATGGATGAGACAAATTGGCCAGCATCTTCCGGGGAGAGGAAGGCATTGCCAACAGACATTTCTTAAACCATCTCGCTCCCTGGAGTGGCTCCTGTGCCTGCAAAGCTAACTGAGGTTGTCAGGTGGGTGTGTGACCTCAAATGTTGACCCACTCTACTTCCTGATTGGAATTGATCGGTGTCTGTTATTATTCATATCATCCTGACTTGCTATCAAGACCTCGTTCTTAGAAAATAATTTGCTACCTGGTCAATTGAAAGTGAAATAACAAGCTGGCAAGTGGAAGCTAGGGGCTATATATTTCTTAAAAATAATAGCTAAAATATCTGTCTAAAAAGCTAACCGCTATCTGGCCTGATTTTGCCAATTATTTTTTGTCTTTCTTTAAAGATTGAGTAGTTGATCAAATGTGTGATGCTGTGGACAAGTCTTAGTCCACCTGAGAAAATCGTGTCAAGCATTTAATCTGACTAGTGTTGTATGAAAAATCGTTGGTACCAGATGATTCTGCCAGATAATGACTACGAACTTCACTGGATTGACTTTCTGAAGATGTTACCTTTTATTACTTTTCATCTGATGCCTATTGCTGCATTTTCTGTCTGAAAGTAATTTTACATTACGTCTAGACATCTCACAAGCTATCAGCTACCATTCTTGAATTTTCTTGTACTTTGATTTGTATTGAAAAAAAATATGTATAATAAAAACAAGATACATTTTATAATATGAATAAATAGCTTTCTACCACTTCAAGGTAAAGCAATTGGAGTGGAAAATATTAATAGCATGCAGTACAACAAATGCCTAGTGTCACAATGGAAAATTACTATTGCAGTCTTCATTTACAATTAATGTCTTGTGCCAGAACGCAAAGAGTTCAGTTATGCATTATCTTGCATAATGGGTGAGCTGGCCCTGAGTAAGTTTGATGTTTGAGAGCATCCTGCAAAAATGCCCCCCATTTGTGACATTGCAACACTGCGCTACAATTCAATCTTCCATCTCTGTGGGCATGTACTGGCCTTTACATGACAGTACAACATTCTTCTTTTTTCAAAAGCATAGCCTACAGTATTTTTGGCAGAGACAGTGGGAAAGAGAAATGAGTGCTAGAATAGAATGCATTCTGAAGCAGTATGTACTGGAGGCAGTCTCTTGCAGTAATAAGAAGACATGTACTGTAGCTATACTTAAAATGAGTGTTAGGTGGTTGTCTCACCTGTATATCTAAGATGAATGCATTTTATTATTATTAGAGTTTTTACACACACACAATGGCCATTATCCTTCCAGAGTATATCGATAGTAATACTTAATCCAGCTATTGTTGCCAGGATATATACTCTAATGCAATCAACCAGTCCATCCCGTCTGCTTCTCAACCTCAACTTTCCATCCTCACATATCCCCTGGGCTTGCACCACCCTGAGACTTTTGAAAGGGGAAAATCCTTTACTGAATGAGATCAAATCACAGTCAAGCCAGAAGACACGTGGTCATCCCTTTAAGTCCCTCCGACTACAGAGACATGCAGGATTTTAGTGGGAGCAAGGCAAGTGAATGCACTCTAAGCCATGTTGCCTGTCAGACAGTATTTATAGAACGTCCCCCAGGCTGCCATGTCCTGGTTTTGTGAAAGCACAATATAATATTTATATTGTGAGAGAAAAACATGGAGTATTTTTTATGTGAGGGCACATCTAGACAGTTTGTCTTTAAATTAGAAAGGACAGTTCTAGATTCATTCAACATGAAGGTGTTATTATCCAAACACAACAAAAGGAGTGACTTCGAGGTAGGATTTACCTCCGTGAATATAGTCTTTAAATCACAGTAGCTGCATGCAGTTAGAAAAGCTCTAAGATTAAACAATGTTTCCATCCAGTCACCTCACCGGCAGGTATGACCAAATATTTCAAAGCACACCCCAGTATCATTAGCCATGCAGCCATGTGTTTAGCATAATATCCATATTGTCCAGTTCTGCGCACCCTGGCATTTTGCCTCTGTTGGACTATTAATCTGAAGTCAAATCACTTCCATTAGATTTCTGGGAAAAAGGCATTTAGCAGTGTGGATTTGCTGATGTATTTCTCAGAGAGAGAAAGAGTGGGGGAGATAGAGAGAAGCTGGTGATAAGCTGTTTGGGAGAAATGAGCAAGCCACCACAACCTATAATAATGATGAATGAGAAAAAATAGTCATCCAAGGCTGACTGTTTTCATCATGAAACATTTCTTTGGAAACATTCACCTGCCAGAAAGGCCCATTCGGAGACATAGTAATGGCCATTATTCCTAGGCATAGAGGGGCAGCTGGGTTAGGAAATGGGCGAATGGTTGCTGGGGGGACTGTGATGAGGGTGCATTTTCACTGCACTTTCACTGATTGGTGCAGATTGCGCAGAATGGATGTGCAGTAATTCCTGGTGAAAGTAAATAGATCACAACCTTTCTGTTTCCTTTAGATGCACTTTTCCTTGACTGCTCAACCAGACTCTTTCTACTGTAGTATTTTCTGTTCAGTAGAAGTTGTCAGTGGAGTGAATTCTCATTCCTGTCCTGTAAATATATGTTCCTTTACTATCACAATCCAGCAAACAATAGGCGTGGAACTTTCCTGTCCTGTTCAGGTAGAAATCTGTCCCACCATGTCCCGTGCACATTTCCAATATTTTTTTTTATTTCTTCACAAATGAAAATCGTAGTAGCACAGTTCATACAAAACTATAAAGGGTCCCAGTGATCATAAAACGATAGCAGTAGCTAAACTTAGCTAATGCAACAGTGACGTACCATAGTCACCATTAATTGCAGGGGTTAGGTACATAGCCTACACTATGTGAGTGATCCATGTAAAAGGAGAGAATATGCTGGAGGAGTGCTTGATGCCATCTGTTAAGCATGCTGGAGGCAATGTGATTGTCTGGGGGTGCTTTGTTGCTTGTAAAGTGGGAGATTTGTACAGGGTTAAAGGGATCTTGATGAAGAAAGGCTATCACTTCAGTTCGCAAATTCATGCCATACCCCATGGACAGCGCTTGATAAGAGCCAATTTCCACTGACACCAGGACAACGACCCAAAGCACTGCTCCAAAGTATGCAATAACTATTTCAGGAAGAAGCAGTCAGCTGATCCAGTGTCGTCCTGTCACTTGACTCAAATTTCACTCCCAATCCTGAGAAAATCCTGCGGGACCCATAGGAGTCCCATTCCCAAGTCAAGTCTCTTTCCCTTTCATCTGAGTTGACTTTAGCTAATGCTAACTCAATCCAACCCTGTGTTGTTATGCATCCACTGTAGTTGCAGTGGCGGTGTGGATTTTAATTCCTAGGCCCCATTACCATTATTTATGGGATGTTTGGGCACCACACAGGTTCAAGGATTACATGTTGCGCAGAAGCTGTATTCTCCCCCACCAGAGATGCTAGCTGCTTCTCACTCCGCTTGGATTGTCATGCCTGTCTCTCCCTCTTCTCTCTAAGCCCGTTCTGGGCGGGTCAGTGCGCCAGAGCCACTGACACCAAAGCAATTGGTCATAGCAGCCCATCTGGGCCCTTATGGGCTGGGAGTTGGACAGCCTGGCCTCACACTGCTATAGACCCTGGAGCCCTCTCTCTGTCTATCCCCCCTCTCTCTTCTAAAGAGACAGGAGCTTAAGTCTTATTAGTGAGGGTATTACAGCCAAACATAGACACGGTCCTTTAATAGGACAACACTATCATGTGAACAAAATGGGATGGCATTTGTACTAGAGAACCCCTCACAATTATTTTAATTTTTTTGTCACAACATGTATAGGCATGTCTTTTCACTGTTTGTTGGAATTGATGACCTATAGTCAACACCAGAAGCAGAGTCTGGAAGGGTTTTCTCTGCCCCTCACAGTTCATATAAACTGTTCTGTAGAGCGTCCCACTACAGTGTTTACTAGTCAGACAATAACCACGGAACAGGATGGTTTAATGCAAATTCACCTGACAAATTAGGACGTTTTAGGACAACAGCAAAGCAACGAGACCTGGGTTCATTTCATTTGACATTGAATCAGTGCTGGCTTGGCAGATAGCTCACCCTGAAAAAGTGCAGCAAAAAGATCTTGTCCACAGGTTGGTTTGGGCAAGGCAATTGCCCTCAATGTTTTTATTTCCTGCTTCGAGTTTCTGTATATGGGTGGTACCCTCTCTCCCAGTGAGTTGTTATAAAAGCTGAATGCATTAACCTTGTTTTCATTTACTCCCAATAGACAGAGCATGCAGGGCAAACTGAGCAGGAGCTTCCTTTTCTCACAAAACAGTCTGCAAAGTCTGGTAACCTTTTGGTGACCTTGTAGCACAAATCCAAGGGGAATATCCTCTTGAGGTGACTTTGGCCTGTATTTGTAGAGAAGTGTACAGAGCTTTTTATGCCTTAGGGCACTTCTGTTCACCGCTCAAAGCACCAACCCCCCAATCACCTGCCAATGTGGTTTGATGTGTTTTAATAATAAATGACTTAAGTCAAAGCATGTGCCAACTGATAGATGCTACAAAGATTTTATTTTCACTGGCTTGGGACATGTATTCAATAGACTTCGTGGGACAGTTCACTCCTTGGCTTTGTTTACATCTGTCTGTTGAGAAAATGTGGAGAATTAATGTGATTTCTGATTCACTGTGCAGTTTGGGTTAATCATAAATCTGGTTTGACAGACATCGTCTGTGGTGATGGGATCTTAAATTGACAGATGATGTTTAGCCTATTCAAACATTTCTTGTGTGGCAAAGTGAAGAGCGCATTGCCGGGTACTGCCACGCGCTTTGCCAACATGCTAAATGACTTATCTATTCCCATACAGACATATTTCAATCATACGTGCTGGGTTGATTAATGTAGAATCTTGCCATTAAACATGACTTTAGGGTGGGAAACATACTAATTCGAGGGTCTAAAGTGAGTATAAGTAGATTACAAATCAATCCAAACTGATCTTTTAAATGAGGAATATGTCAGTCACTCTGATTTGTTTTGAAGCATTCTTTCTGTTTTTATGCTAGTAGGACAATGAAAATCTTACCTATTTCCCCTTTAACAGTTTGACAGAGAGCGCCAAACAACTCAAATGTAAAAAATGCTATTTATCTCTTATTACTCCTATGTCCCTTGTCTGGCTTGTGGTTTCAGAAGCTTATTTCCCCTTTGTTTAAATCCCTATTAATTGTACTGAACAGAATTGCCCACCTATATCACCTCCATCCATTCGATAGACTATAAATAAGTTTGGTCTAGGGCTACACTTTCAACTCTTAATGGTTTGCTTAGTTCTGTCTAAAGTTGTTTGATTACCCTAAAAACATAAGGTAGCCAGCCGAGGAACAAGGGGGAGAACAAACAATATTTAAGATTATCAAGCATATTAGGAAAGAAAGTATGTAGGTGGTAACATTTTAGAGATCTTGTTGAAAACTTTGAATATGTATAGCTTTCTCCAGTCCTAGCCCTACCATAAAAAAATCAAGACAAAGTTGAAGAGTAAACAGTAGATATTTTTTCCAACATTCTAGGCTAATGTGTTAAAGCACGGATACAAGTCATAAAGATAATGAACACTGAGCAGACAATACAAACATTTTTAATGAGCCAGGCAAATTCAGGCATGAATGTTATTATCATTGTCATCATCAAAGTAAACAAATAAACCTTATTATTTATACATAATCATTTTTCGTCAGAGGCATCATCAGAGGCAAGTAAACCAATTATTATCCAGTTATGATTAGTGACGTGACTGAAAGATTGCTGACCACTGAGCAAGAAACTTGGGAGAGCTTGAACAGTTGTGTAAAGAGCTATGGTCAATTGTTACCAAAACTAGGTGTGTAAAGTGTGTGAAGATCTATACCAACACACTGCAAATGCTTGTTTTTTTGTTTTTTTACCAAGTATAAAGGAAAATGTATTTCTTTGTATATCCCAATTTAAATGTATACAACTTTAAGGTGTTGTGGACAGTTAAAAATGTATTCCTTTCCTTTTGTTGTTAAGATGAGTGAATGAGTCTGAAGTAGCAACAAATGACCAGGAACATCAGTTATTTATTTTTACCTAGTAAATAGGCTAGATGTTGTTGGCTATATGTTCACACCAGGGAACCAGTTTCCACTGCTCCCGTGTCCAGTGACAGCATGCTTTACAGCACTGCAGCTGATGCTTGTCATTGTGCATGTTGATGTCAGGCTTGCGTACACCTGCTCAGCCATGGAAACCCATTTCGTGAAGCTCCAGAGGCACAGTTCTTGTGCTGATGTTGCTTCCAGAGGCAGTTTGGAACTTTGTGGTGAGTGATGCAACAAATGATAGGCGATTTTTACGTACTACACGCTTCAGCACTTCAGCACTGAGTTTGCGCGGTCTACCACTTTGTGGCTGAGCTGTTGATGCGCCCAGACGCTTCCACTTCACAATTATAGCACATACAGTTGACCGGGCAGATCAAGTGGAGCAGAAATTTCACAAACTGACTTGTGATAAAGGTGACATCTTATGACAGTGTCATGTTTAAAGTCACTGAGCTGTCCAGTACAACCCATTGTACTGCCAATGCATGTCTATGGAGACTTCATAGCTATGTGCTGGATTTTATGCATCTGTGAGCAAAGTGGGTGTGATTGAAACACCTTAACTTAATATATAAAATTAAGAGACGACTGCACCTTTTTCTTTCCTGCCCATCGTTTTCAAGTTGGGCGAAGGAATTGGACGGGAAAATCAACACAAAACGTATTATTTAAAAAATGTTCACCGATTTTGTATATATACGATTACATGGTGACTTGATTGGGATCATTTTAACTTTTAGCAACACCGAGCAAGAAATTAACCATTGCTCAGGGACAGAACGAGTGTGTACTTGCCAGGAAAGGTATTTGATTTAGTAACTTTTTAGTTACTTGTCATGTTCTAACTGCTAGACACACTGCCACCCCTAACATTTGCTGAATTAAATACATTCTACTGACAAGTACACACCAATTTGCCATTCTTTTCTGACAATTCCTTGGCAAAATGAGCATGAAATCATAGCCTACTATTTAATCTCAGGGCCAATTCAAAGACAGTACATGTCAATAATGTATTGATTAGATAAATATTGAGCAACGCTTTAAGTATGGGCTGCAAAATTTGACCTATTTTCCATTATTCCAGCAGGATATTCAATTGGGCAGTTATTACAGTATAAGCAGCATAATGTTTAGTTACAGACTCTTTGACAACATGCTAAGATATCATGAAAAAAAATCCTATTGAGTATTTATATAAGTATAAAATTAAATATCTGTGTGTCATATCAATTATTTTTTGTTTATCAAGGGTGCCAACGTTGGACCTGTTTACAGCAAATAAGTGATTACTGGTTTGCATTATTTTTATCTGACACTGCACGTAATCTTCTACTGAGCACATACTCTTAATCATGATTTGTTTGCATAATTTGACTCTTGGTGTTGACTTTCACCTACACTCAGTGTGATGAGTTCCTCGCTTTCTAAAAATCACTTCCGTGTCTGGTGCGTTTTGAGCAGATGACAGCATCGCTAACTGCACACTTACACGTTCGGCTACTGGGATAATGAAATGTCATGTATATCTACACAGGTTCAAGCTGTGTAAGTACAAGAAATGATCCTTGGAGATAATTGAGTCCATGAAATTTAATGGGGATATTACCATTCATGCCTAAATAATTTCCTGCCGTAAAACCCCAACTAGTTAGAGTTAGGATGGCTTGACAGAAGCCTTTTATCATATCTCATGTTGTTTGGTTGCGTTAGTATGAGCTCAAACATTAGCAGGAGCTTATAGGTTATTCATGCAGTTGTACGTGGTCTTCCTCAATGAGGTGTTTGACCCTATACATCCCTTCCATCTCCTGTGGTTATCACAGATCCCACTACTCTACCAAAGAGACTGATTTTTAGATGAATCCTGCTATTAATTATCAGTTTTATTTCAGGTCAGAGTTTGCTTTCAGCACTCACAAGTATATTTACAGGCTGATAGATCTGATTCAAAACAATGCTTCCAGCACCATGTTTATGGCTAATTGCGCATAACTGTTAATCTGCAATAGTCCAAAAAGAGTTTCAGCTTGTTTGCAGCCAATGTTTGAAATTCAGACTAGTCTTACACACCTTGCAGTAACTAATACTGAGAGACGCCATTGTTCCAGCCGCACTAACTCGCTCACAATGAGCTGCTCGGCACTCCTATTTGTCATGTGGAGAGGTCGACAGCTGGAGAGCTGAAATATTACCTCATTAAGTGAATGAATTTTGCCGGGCCCATGTTGTTTTGTCACCATATTGTACAATTGTCGACAGACTTGTGACTGCGACAGCAGCCATGGGGAAAAGTGATACAGCGCTTAAAGGTGATGAGGTTACCACCAAATAACCTTTATTGCATTTCAAATGTGTTTATTGTGAAGCATTGGAGTGAATCGTATGGGAAACTGCTTCTTGAAAAACATAAGAAATAGACAGAAAATACAGACAGAAAAAGAGGACAAATATATTTATACACACAAATTACGAAATAAAAAGGCAAGCCTATTGTAGAGGGATTTAGGCAAAAATTATTTTTTCACAAAAGACTGCTGATTAAAATCTAGATGCCTGATCTCATTTTGGAAGTAGGCTCAAGGCAATATAATTCAGCATAGAATGTGCCTTATATGCTGTGTTACATTAATTAGTGTATATTTCCGCATAGAATCTTTACTACAGAAGCTGGCAGCATGAATTGTCCAGCATCAATCTGTCGCAGTGTTTGTAGCTTGTGCCAATGATTTGTCCCATGTCCATTAGTGACTAACCCTTTGTGACCCAACGAGAGAGCCACGCAAGGGGTCCCCAGACGGGCTTTACCTCAGGGAACCGGAAGAGGTCAAATGAGCACCTCTCCAAATGCACAGGGCCACCTTTACAAGACCCCACTTCCCATCTGTTCAATAACACAGGCACCGTCCAGTGATGGAACTGACTGTGCAGCCGGGCGGTGGTGTCTAGCGGGCAGAGATGGGCATGGTTGCACCCTGCCATGCATCCCAAGATCCCCGATACAAAAGCTGTTGGGAGATTCACTACCCTTCCCACCCCTCCATTAGATGGATTATTTATGCTACTGCCATCACTTATTTATGGAGTATTTGCATATGCAGAGCATTTCTCCTTTGACAGCTCCCTAAGCGTCGCTCACGGTATAGCCTAATGTGTACAGATTGAATACAATAAGTGGGATCCAAAATGAAACACTTTATTCTTAGCATAATAGCTGGTGAGACAGGACAGATTTGGGGGGACTGAATACCACACAAGCAGAGCTAGGTTATCACAAGACACATTTGACTCCAAGTGCTTTAAAGACCTTCTTTGTTTCTATGAAAAACCCTCACCCACTTTAATAGAATATGTGGAAGCAGGCAATTTATAATATACTAATGGAACATTGCTTAGTTGTAGTCCCACCTTTAACATGCTGCATTGTTTTAAGAGTGTAAATTATTGAGTCTGTGGTGAACTGACTACAGTTGTTAACTCCAGCAATGACATACAAAACATTTTCATTGGCCCACTGCTACCTCTCAGACTTTACCATCCTGAGTTGGCTCCAGAAAGGAACTGTAGGTAAGAGTGAGTGAGACACTGAGTAGGATTTGGGACATAGCCCAAGGGAAAATTGGATGTTCATCTAAGTGCACGCCAGAGTATGTTTGTGTCCTAAAAAAATTGCAGGGACATGACAAGGTGAAAGTGTGACAAAGTGAGTTTTAGTGTAAGAAGTTCACAATCCAACACAGATGTCTACTGAATCCACTCTTGAAAACTGTACCCAGGACTAAACCTCATCTAGCCTAACCAAAGCTTCTCCAGTAACACCCCTGGACTTGCAGGGGTTCTTATAGGAAGATCTCGGTCTGTTGTTCCCCTCTTTGTCATGGAATATATTTATGTTATTTAAATTGAAAAAGCCAACGTTAACAGCTCGTTTCTATGTTGTTGAAAGTGAATAGACAGGATCTGGAAATGCATTTGCAAATGAATGAAAACTGGCTGATATGTTGTTTGAATATCATACCTCCTCTCCAAAATGCATTTTGGTTTGAACATGAGAATTCAACATTGGTTTTAGAGTATGTAATTGAATTGCCCTTTAGAGCCAGAGTAGAATGTTCAAAGTTTGCTGTGTCACCCTAGTCACAGTGATTTATGGGAAAGAATGTTGACCTACAGCTACAAAAGAATGAAGCAGCAGGTTTGTAAGCTAGAGACAGCATGTACACTACATTATGATGTTAGATTTTCAGTGAATGGATTGCATATATTTCCCGAATTTCAGACATGAGCTTAACCTTGAGATATATTTATTGGGCTAACAAAGCTAAACCACTGGTTGTTCTTGCTATATCAGGAAGCACAATTAAATATGCAGTTAATCATTGCAGAAGCTAGCGGAATAATTTCTTAACAACTCCCTGTAAACTGTGCGGATGCTTGGCCACGCAGAATCTCCAGGTCTGCTGTGCAGAAGAAATGCCAGCCTGCACAGACCACATAATTAAACTTCACTGAGTTTGCCCTGTTGGTTTGGATTACAGAAACAATAAACTTCATTGATCGAATCAACATAGTACAACCTTTTTGATAAAAAAAACTATTCTGTTTTTGTTGTAGGCCGAGCAGGAGTGCATCAATATAAATGTGACAGACTTGAACCCTTCACAGATCTGTGCAGCAAAGCCAGTCAAAGCTAAAAAAACAATTGTGTTCTATGAAATAATGCCCCTGTACGGGTGTTTACAGGTAGTATTAAAAGATCTAATCTAGATGATTCCCCTAAATGATTTACAACAAATATGTAAGTCCTCTTACATTTGGGAGCGTACATGTCCTGATCAAACAACTGTTCAGGTAGGCTCTCTCCATCTCTCTGTAGGGAACACCATCCTTCATAAGAGCATCTACAAACCAGAGCGAATAGCCAACATTTACGAGGGAAAAGTAAATATTTTATCTGGTCTTCACATTTTGCTGTCAGCGGCCCTAGTCGCAATGCACATTTTGAGGTATTTTACAGATTTGTAATGTGCTTAACATTGTTACAGTTTAGAAGCAATAGTGTATTTTCAAGACTGGTGTAGTTAATATTGAAGTATCGCACATAAAATGTTGCTAGTGAGAACGGTAGGAATTAGTGTAAGAGAATAACCTTTGATATAATATCATATCTCTGTATTGTTTGTAAATATATGTTGTCATAAGGAACCATAACATGCCTGATACGATCTAGCCGAGAGAGACCTGTGATGCCACAACCTGTAGATCAGAGCAGAGGAACGTTTATTATTAAGAAATGGAGAGAATATGGCACAAATGTAAATCTGTATAGAGCAGGATATCCTCAAAACATGCTGTGGGGATGCTTCTTTGTGTCAGGGCCTGGAAACCTTGTGAAAATAAAGGTCAAAATGGATACAGTGAAATCCTAAATAAAACCTGCCAAAATCAGTAAGGATCTCCTGGGACTTTCATTGTCTTGCTGGAGATTCATATTTCAGCAAGACAATGACCCCAAACACACACCTGGAGTCACACCTTAAAAACAGAAACATTAATGTCCTGAAGATGCCTAGTCAAAGCCTGGAAAGAAATCCCATAGAGAATATGTGGAAAGAGTTGACAATTTCTGTTCACCAAAAGTCCCTATTCAGATTGAGAGAGATTGAGCAATAAAAAAAAAAAGAATGGGCAGAAATTGGTGTGTGCAAATGTGCAAAGCTGGTAGAGACTTTTGGTTGAGAAATCTAAATAGACTGATAACTGTAATTAGTGCCAAAACGTACACCTTCGAAATGGGTGTAAATTCTAATGCACTCAGTTATTTTTAGTTTTGACATTAATTTAGAACAATTCCTATATTTTATCTTTCACTCTTAATTGAGTCCATGTTGGAAAATTCATCCTTTCATGGGACACACACAAATACCAAAACACTGTATATATAAGTGGATAGTTAAATGGATTGGCCAATATTCATATTATTCTCGAAGTCCACTGACCAAAAGATAATCCTGAAAAGTCATTTTCAAGCATTCAGTTATTCATCTTTGTCCCAGTCTGTAAATAGTGTTATTAGCATCGTACAATTTCATGAATGGAAACGGTTGTTACACCTACAGTATCAGAATGCTTCATTGCAAGCAGAAAACTACTCTAAAACACAACATGATGTATTCCTCGAAATAAAGTTAACATTTTTGTAATATAATTCTCATTTCACATGAACGGTTAGTTCCTATGTTTACCGGTAAGAATAAGTGTATACATTACAGTACACGATAGTATTCACTAGCTAGAAAGAAAGTTTCATATTTCGTCTTTGATATACACCTTGGACAGTCAAACTTTATTTGCTTGAGAGAGAAAGGAAAATACATACAGCTCCAGAAAAAATTAAAAGAGACCACTGCAGTGCAAAATTAATTGCTTTTGTCATTATGGGTTACTGAGTGTACATTGATGGCAAAATAATGATTTAATCAATTATACATTCAATCTATAATGAAAGAACATGTGGAGAAAGTGAAGGGGTCTTCCAAAACATATTTCTTTAATTTCACAACGCAGGCTTGATTATATACTGTATATAATTTTATAAGCAGAGAGTAGCCTCGATTGGTTTTCTCTGTATGGTTATTATAATGCATTTTAGCGGTTTATTTTATGAAGTGGTGGGCCACTGTGTTACAGTACAACATGAATGTCAGGCTCTAATGTAAAATTGTTTAATTGAATCTAGGCCTGCTATAGGCTAAAGCTTTTTCTATATGAAAATGTTATAAGACTTGTTTGCATGGCAATTTTACAGGCCTACGTCAAGTAGCCGCAATAGCCTCTGGACTACTATATGAATCGAATGTAATTTAAAGTGGGTCCAGCCTTATGACTTTACCCTAATTGCTCATGCTCAGGCTTGTTTATCAAGACTAAGAGATTTCAAGTGATAGGCAATCATCAGGTGATGTTTCAGAGCACCGGCAGAGTTAACAATAACGTTTCTTTGGGGTGAAACTGCATGCAAAACTTTTAAATATAAAGCATTAGGCCATGTATGAATAACATTTTATAGGCCTCTTGCAGAGCTTTGGGCTATGTTTACTATTAGGCAAAGCATGTTATTACCAAAATAATTACCCTGCACTCAAATTTTTATAAACATTTCTATTGGCTACTCAACATACATATATTTCACCTGGTGAGCCCCTGACCAAGGGAGTTTAATCCTGCCACCGCAAAACCAGTTTTTTCCCATGTCTAAATCCTCAAACAGTGTGATCTCTCGTCTTGTCTGTATTGTTGTTATGGTGTCCTGGTTCGTGTCCAAAGTGAATGTATGAGACCGAGGATGATCAGCCTGGCCCCTGGATGCGCTGGTGTCACACTCCATCAAGGTGATAGTTTGATGGCAGTGACCTGAGCCCTCTGACTTCAGCGCATAACCATGACTGTCCCTCTTGTTCTGATCGCCATGTAATTAGCCCTTTTCAGTCAGTGGCACTAGGCTGCTGGACACCTCTGGCTTGACCATGGACTAGATATTTTAATAGGACATTGGGTGTCATGCAATTCAAATGTTTGTGTAATTGCCTCCACAATATACTCAAAAATTATTTGGACAATGACAGTTATGTTAAGTTTTCTTTTGCTGCTTTCTAAAAACATTTGAGGTCTAAAGAAGTATGCATGCTTGTTAAGCCGTCATGATGAAAGAAATACACTGACCGAATGTTTGGTAAGCTAAAATCAACTGTTTGGACAACCGTTTCTTTGTGCTGGAAAAGAGACTTAAAAGAGAACTCAAAACAAGCATGAGTAGATGGCTGCAGTACAGACCTAACAGAGCATCAGCACAAACACCCAGTATCTGTTAGGACTGATGCTTCTAATACTTATTGCATCTAAAGTATACAGGACCAAATTCTAAATGTATGTGCTTGAATTGGACATTTATCTCTTCCAATACTAAGATATACTTACTACTGGAGCATTGTGTAGTAAGAAAATCAAGCATTTCATTGCAATAACTGGTTATTGCAAATGACAAATAAACCCTTGAAACATTGAAACATTCGAAACATTCTCCAACCTAGCTAACTTCAGATGAATGCAGTAAATGCAAGTTACAGGATAAATTATTATAATATAGATTTTAACAATATATTTCAGTCCAATACTACTTTCCACACTGTGTTACTTTTACAATTATAAACAGGTGTGTGTGTATGTGTGTGTGTGGGAAGATTTTACCATAGTAGTGATGACAGTTGACCAATCCTCATTTACAAAGACTTGTTTTTATGTATAAGATGACTGTTCTAACATTCTGAGGTAAATCAAATTGGTTTTACACAACGCATTTGTCTGAGAGGCAACAGACGCATCTAATTAACATGCACTACCTTAACTGACTAGCTTACTAACTATGTGCATGTTACACATCGCTTACCAAAGTCTGCTATGGTCCAAGATGGCATACAATGACTACTTCATTGATATAATCAGTTGCATTTGTATCCAATTTGGAATGCCAGGAACTGGTGAAGTAGTGGCACCTCTCCCACCAAACACAACATCTGGTTCATTCTTTTCTACAAGAATGACTTTTATGCAGATCAAGTTCTACTAAGTTATGTAAATTACATTCTGCAAAATATCCATCCCATTATTGTGTTATATTTACAAATTATGGTTGCCTAAAAAAATGTGTAGACTATGACAAGGTTTAGCACATTGCTGATGAAATACAAGACACAAATATTTTGTTAATGGCTCTGTGGTAGGCCATTGCCAATTAAAATTCTGTAATGCGGTTGAACAGGCCAATTACTTTGTTGACTTATTTAGTTCAATATGCCTGAGTGAACGTTCTGTGGCTAGAGAACCACTGGATCCAGTTGTTGTCCTACTCTCAGTAGCAGATGAACTCAGTCTCTCTTGTCTGCTCTTATTTACCCTGGCTACACAGACAGGCACATACAAGCACACATGCACACACATACATACACATACACACACACACTTGATTGCTTAGTCTGGCAATAATGCAAACAAACATTCTGGTTAACTCTGGGATGTGACAATGCCTTGTGTCTATTTACCCGGCTGCTCCAGCCCAGATGTCGTTCCAGGTTGCTAATGGCCGCTGACCACTTTGGCGAGGGTAACAAGCATTTCTTTTTTAATTTAACAGATCCCCTCAAAATGTTCGCCTCTTAAGCGTGAACGACTCTGGAATAACGTGATGTGTAATCAAGCTGGCCCTTTGTATCAGGTAGCATATGGCACCCATATTTAGACTGGAAGGCATAGAAACAGAATGGTTTTCAGGTAGCAATGGGTAATGCAATAGTGGTTTATGGCCATGCAAAATCAATTTGAGTGCATCCTTATTAACTTTTTCTCTTTTTCTCTCTTCTCTCTGCTTCCTCTAGGTAAGTGATGTTTGGCTTTGCATCTCCTGCATCCTAAATGTGCACCTCTGGCCCACCCCCATGGAGAACAAACCACAGAGATACGGGTATCTAAGTTATTCACCATGAGAAGGCAGCAGTCCATATAACAAACGGAAAGACATTAGTTGCAATCTGTAATTTTGTTGTAGAGTGTACTTAAAATTATTTATTACAAAATATATTTGGTAGATTTTCATTCATGGTTGATCAGAGTCTGGGCATTTAGCTTCGCTCTAATGTGGCACAGAAGAAAGGTTAGTTGAGACTGTTCATTACTGTTTGCAAAATGTAACAATGTCCATACCCATACTAGTGTACTGTAAAATCCCAGAAAATGGCTACCAGAAGCTTGCAGATTTAATTTAGGCTAACATTTCTTGCTAGCTGACAGCTGAAACTTACATTCAGTCTCTCCCCTATACATAATGGTATGGAAAATATGCATATTTGTGACTACTAGAGTTTATTTAACAGCCTACCCGTGAGTCAAACCCTTCCTAAAGAGACCACTCTTTTATGAAAGAAGTTATTATTTTCTATGCTTCACTGTAATAAAATAACATTTTCTGCTAGCAGTTGATTTATGTAATTTATTAGTGTAAACTGACCCTTTAAATTAATGATGAGTGAATAGATTAATAACTATGTTTCGTTCGGAAACAAGTGCCATTATGTGGCTTAGGCTAGTAGATATTTACTTTGTGGCCATGGTTGGGCATTAAACAACCACAACAACATTATGTAGTAACCATTGTGTGTTGTCAGTATAATTTGAAATTATACTGTACAATACTCAACTGCACAATAATCACAGCATTGCTTCTCTAAGAGGACTTGAGCCTATCTGGAAGCCACTTCTTTCATGTGATATGAGAATTTTGGCCCCCAATCTTGTATTCATGTCCACTCTTTACTGGGCCTAGATGGCACAGAGCCTACATGGTCTCATATCTCATTCCCTCCTTAAGGAAACCGGGTAATACACTAAGGTTACCTTTCTGTCTGTCATTTTGGTACAACACAAATGGGGAAATACAGTAACGCCCCAAACTGGCAAGACTTTACACCGAATCAGACAGCCTATCAAGGCAGTTTATTGAAGGGAGCCGTCTGGCACACAGGCATGCAATCCTCTAGTGCAATGCAGAATATGCAGATATCTGTAAAACAAACAACAGGCACAGGGCATGTACCCTCCAGTGGTTCACGTACATTAACCGGAGAGCAGAAAATGGTGAATAGCTGGAAATGTACATTTCTTTAGGACATAGTCATGACTTCTACTGTGAAGGCTGTGCGCGGGCATCGTCTCACTCTGGAATCGCTGATGGTGGAAGCATTGAGGTGCATGGTTAATGTATGTGCATATCCAGACCAGAGTCATGAGCAGGGTGCTTTTGTATGTGAGCACCCCGTGATCCACAGGATCCAATGGAGTTCTCAGGATTTCCAGAACCGGAGTCGGGGGTGGGTGGCGGTGACATTAACTCACATGACAATTAGCAGTTTAAGTGGCTCTTGAACGGCCCAACTGAAAGACCTCACTATTTGAAAGAAGAGTACCTATATTTGGAATACAGTGTAAGTGTTCAGAACCACACTGAATTTGGTCTTAAAATGTCCACAGAACACCCAGGGAATAGTTTGATGGATGCTAGTGGGACAACCAGTGTTCTGGTGGCAGATCCATGACACGCAACATGGAGCCAAAGAGAAAAATACTGCAGTACTTTTTCACTCAGTATAGGCTGTAAAATATGGATTATTAAACAACTATTTTCCAAAAATTTATTTAGGGGTGCTTGCCAAGAGCAAAGCACAACTGCTGATTTATCTCTTAGTTATTATTATTCATATTATATCATATTATATTTGTTTTTCTAAATGGTAAATGTGATCAGCACAAAACCAACCTTCAAACATCTAGACTGCAGCAACTCGGATGACCTGATGAAATGGTTTTGAGTTCATTCAAATGTTTTTTTAACTATTACAATATTTTAAATAGCTTCCAATACATTTGAATAGAAAAGTGCCATATACTTGAATGTGAACGAGGCACAGAATTATTGATTGATCTCCTCCGACGGCATTGTATGTTTAGGCTGTTCCAACTGGAAATTCCTAAATGTCTATTAACGTCAACTGTATGTTTGTCCAATTCCCTGACAAAATTAGCATTAAGTTACAATAATACAGTATCTGTTTGCCTAGTTAGCATCATTAAAGTTAATAAACTCTACAGCTTGAACCATTCAAGCTAGAGAGACCAAAACAACATTTTTCATTGAGGCTATCCCACGCTAAAACTCAATGAGGCATTAATGAAATAGTGGCTAGGAACATGCAATGTCTGATGCATATCAGTTTTGTTTCAAGTTTTAACAGTCCTATGCACAAAACCTCATAATTTCAGAAGTGTTTTCAAGCTACTCATAAATGGGCCGCAAAGCTACCAGTAGCTTGCAGTCAACCTGTTGGAGTCGCTTAATTTAGTATTTTTTCGTATGGGGGAGTGAATAAGAATACTATCTACACTTACGTCACCAAACCACCACCAGAGAAAATGAATCCTTGCCTTGCTCCCAAATGGGAAGCCTAGAGGGGCTGTGAGCTTGTATGGATCACAGTAATGTTCCCTTTAACTCCTGAAACATATTAAATATTTATTGGGGAGTCGAAAGCCAAAGAATGGCCTGTGAATGACAGAGAGGTTTAGGAGATTAAGAGGGATGGAGGGGTAATGAAGGTATTAAAAGAGAACAATGCACCCTTTTACTGTAGGATGTGGAGCTCACTGAGGATGAAGGATATTTATGTGTAGCGGAAGTGTTGAGCCACAAGGTAGCTGTTCATGCCGTACCTCAGTGCTCGATTCATTCAAGTTTCCTGATTTGGTCTTAGAGTTTATGGATGAGCCCTAGATCTTGGAGTATAGAAAAGTATCTGCACAAACTGCACCATGGCTAGAATATCAACACAGCCATTTGGTAGGCTGAAGCAACAATGGACATACAGCGACCACGTTTTCTGTGGGCTTGAAGAAATCTGACCTTGAATGAGGACAATTGATTTACTCTTCATTGACAGATTTTCATGTACACACACTAGGCTCCACCCACACACTGACACGTACTTACACTTACACATGCACACTGACACCACTGGCACATGCACACTGACACCACTGGCACATGCACACTGACACCACTGGCACATGCACACTGACACCACTGGCACATGCACACTGACACCACTGGCACATGCACACTGACACCACTGACACATGCACACTGACACCACTGGCACATGCACACTGACACCACTGGCACATGCACACT